>JAQIVZ010000024.1:0-167526 GCA_034700945.1 Arrhopalites spinosus
GCCAATCTTTTAATAAAATTGGAATTTATTTACCAAAACCTGTATTTAGCCACGGTCAACTTTATGTTGCATTTTCAAGGGTTAGAAGCTCTTAGGGAGTAAAAGTTCAAGTGTCCAACACTTCAACTCAAGGGGAGTTGATCAGAAATAGTGATCAAGTATTTACACCAAATATTGTGTATCATGAGGTACTACAACAATTTGGTAACACAAAAAAACGTGTTATACGGATATATTAGGGCAGTTTCTACACACAACAAAGAAGCTGAGCTGAGGTGGAGGGCTGGATATCAGTATGACACGAAAAAAACCAACTAATGTCATATTCTCATTCATTGATATTAAATTAAATTTAAAATTGTGGGTTTGTATTAATGTTGAAAAGCACTAAAGTATATATATATAGTATATATGTATTATTATACAAATTTTGGGCGGAAACACCAACCCGCAGGGCTGCGTAGCAGCCGTGAAACAACTTGTTATAAATAAAATTGTATGGAGGGTAGGGGGGAGGGGTAGGAGGGGGAGGGGTAGGAGGGGGAGGGGGAAACCAAACTGGAAATTGAAATCTTTTCCACTCGTTTTTCTATACGACGACAGCACGGGAGGAAAGGATGGTTTAATAAGGTTTATGTTGTCTAGGTCAATTTCTATTCGCACTCGCATCACTCGCGTTTATTCGTATAAACAACAACGAGTTGGGTTGTTTTTTTTTGCAAGGTCGTTTGTATGTACGGTTCCATGTGAGATCTGTTTGTCTTTGTATATGTGATATCTTGTCCCATGGTATAGTACATATAAAGTGTATTAGTTACTCCAGTGATTTTTACCTTACAAAATATTTCATGTGATGCCACCGACTTGCTGCCCACGTTCTCATGTACTCGTTCTCTCCCTTCTCTCCCTTGTTGCCAGTCTAGTGAAATACCTTTCACATAATAAATTGATATTTGTTTCATCAATTTGAGAGACTTTAATTACTCCATATTTATTTTATAAGTAACATGCCATTACTATTTTTTGTTTATTTCTCAATTTGTCCACCAATTGGAATGTATAATCTTCTAGACTTTTTTGTTTTGTTCATGTACACCACTTTTATATTAGTGGTATGTACTTGTGTATAGTGCAGACTTTTTTAATTGAAAACGTGTGGGTGGTTGGATTTAATCAACCTTACTGTGAATCATTGTTAGATATAAATTTACTCGTATTTAAATAAAACTTGTGGATTCTATTTTGTCAAAAATAGTCAAGTTTATAATCAAAATTAGAGGCGGTTTTTATTAAGTATTCTTTGTGTTTATTTAATTTTGAAGTTTATTTTTGAAATTTGTCATCGTCTCACAAAATTGAAATGGAGTGTCGATTTAAGTTTATATATAGAGAAAAATTGAATAATAAAAATACACTGAATGAATAGCAAGTTAGAGCTTGAAATTAATCACAAAAAAAATCATGATTACAAAAGGACTTGAAAGATCATTACAGTTTCTTTTTTGTTCAATTGCTCTGCTGGAAAAAAAAGTTTTATAATGAAGACTCAAGACTCAGAGGGGAAAGTGGGACGTTTACAATGTTTATATACATGTATAGTTTTATAGAGTATTGGCAATATATATCGTACACGTATATAATTATATATAAAAAAAGAGTCTTGCAATATTATATGCCCCTGTCCTTCTCATATGTCAGTCTACAATTCTCTTTTTGGAAAGTGGAATGCGCACCAGTACACTACAAAAGACGTAATATGTACACAAAAACCCGGGCACCGGGAGTTACAGGGGACATAGACTCTAGATTGGGTAGTCTCTCTCACTCTCTCTCTCATGTGATAGATTTTTTCAAGGTAAAAAAGAGTGTTGCTGTTAAAATATCGGTGAGAATGTTCATGTCCTCTCTCTCTGTCTGTACAGAGTACAGATAATAGTAAAGGAGGAGGGAGGAGGTAACTAGGGAAAAAAACGGGTAGAAAATTCGTAATGCATCGTATATCTCTAGTCTAGTCTCTCTCAGAGAGAAAGAGAGAGAGTCTCTCATATAATAAAGGACAGCTGGGTAACTTACGATTATGGTTACGACGATGATGACTCGTTGCAACCGCTAATCATTGGCCAGTATGGTCCGCCCTGGCCTGGTTTGCTTGACTTGAAGTTCCTTGTTAGAGCTTTTCAAAATATCTCTCTGTGTCCATCCATGTGTCCATATATTTAAAGAGAGAGAGAAAAATGATAAAGAGGTAATATATAATCCTAGTCTATATTATGATGTATGTATTTATAGAAAAAGATACTTATTTTATCTCTCTTCAATTTTCAATATATGACTTGAAAGTTTCCTTGGTGTCTTATGTAAGCTCTCTGTTCCGGTTGTGGTATATGTTGAGGAAAAATAAGCCACAACTATTATTTTTTTGATTCTCTGTTTGATTCGTTTCATTTCATTGGTCTTCTCCTTTACATTCTTTGAATGAAATGAGATGAGATAAAGATTTTGGAGAGACAGAGAGTCGGGTTGGCTTTGGCACGAGTCGGTGGTATTACATAATATATGTACAGGGGAAGGGGCCACAAGGTTGCTCTATTGGAGTCACACAAGTCAGCATAAAGATTTTCTCTCTTGGTTTTTCTACAGTAAAAGTATTTTCTCTCTCTCTCTCTCTGTTTTGGATTTGGCGTAAGGGATTAAGGAGAAGAAGGAGAAAAAAAGGAGAAATAAGAAGTGGAGACGTGAAAGACATGAGACGGGAGGAAAACATGAGAGCAATCAATCATCTACAGTGTACAATTGTATGAGAATTTTTTGTACATTAAATTCATTTGTCATGAATGATATGTTTTCATAGTTTGTCCATTTTTTCGACAATACTCTTCTTTCTCCGCACCCTTACCGTTCCTCAGTCTCCTCCCGGTCCCGGTTCGTCTTCTTTTTTTTCTCTATCTCTCTCTTTACAACTGTGGAGGTACTCGTGTGGTGCCTCCAATTCTTGTTCTTCTTCTTTACATCTTTTTTGTATGGGAGTGCTAGACATGGAGTTTGTAACCATTCCCTTAAAGAGTCATACCCCCACTGTCTATCCTCCATATTCCATATGATTTTGATTTTGACTACAACACACACACACACAATTTGATTCTTCCATCATCTCAATCTTTTTTTTCTATAATATAGAATATTACACATGTACATTTGGGTGGGGATATAGAATAATGTAGATAGACTTGTATAAAAATTTTTCCTTTCTCTGCTTTCTCTTTTCTTTCCGTCTGTCATATGTATGGAGGATAGTTGATAGGTGTGTATATGGCCATTATATAGATTTAAGCTTTAAGTTTAGTCCCATGATTACATGACATGTTTACATCGAGGTTTTGGTTTTTCTCCACTTTCTCTCTCCTTTCTCTCTCTCTCTCTCTCTCTCTCTCTCTCTACACGAGTAACTGTGCCTCCGTCTCGTCTCTATGTCTAGCTCCCTTTTTTTCCTCATTCTACAATTCACAAGTTTGTACAAAGAAAAAACTGCGGAGATGGAGAGAGAAAAAAGTGGTGATTTTTAAACTGGAAATCTTGTTTCTCATCTTACAATTCTTATTCATCTGTAGATCTGTACCTCATCCTGCCTTTGGAGTTTATGTGGAAAGTTTTGAGGAATTTTAGAATGTCCCTCTTTTTTCTCCCCTCCCCTCTAACTATTTAAAATTTAACACCTAATACTTGTACGAGTACTATCAACAGAGTTTTTTTTGTATTGAGAAGAGTTTTGTATGTACACACACATACATACACGTTGACATTTGATGTCAACGTCAATGTCAAAAAAAGAAAGTTGATGGGGGGAAAGTACAAGAGGATGATGAAATACTTGTACATGTAAAAAAAATAAAAACTGTGGAGTAGAGGCATGTCAGGCAAGGGGGTGGGCTGTCACTCTGATGAAGAAGCTGGTCCGTGAATTATGAAGAACAGATTAATGAATTGTGAATTATTATGAGCTAAGAATTTTGAACCTTTGGTCTCTATAGTTTTTGTACAGACACAGACACCGAGAGAGAGAGAGAGTGGTGGAGATGAATTTTGTGGTGAGGGGTAAAAGGGGAATGGATGTATGTATATGTAGACAAAGTGCATAGAAAATAGGGCATAGTTTCCAGCTGGTTGAGCTTTTTCTAGGATGCTACGGGACAGTAGTCTGACTCTGACTTTGATTCTGAACTGGTGATACGAAAGGATGAGGGGGGGAGATATGAAAATCTGCATGAAAATCTTTTTTTTTCGTCTTCTTCTTCTCCCTTTGACTTGACAATGAATCTCAATTAGAAGGCGATTAAGAAGCAAAAGATTAATCATGATGCTTTTGCCACATTATCTATTGATTATCTCATTAGGCGGTCATGTTAAACATTCCAAGTTTTTGGTGGGACTAAAACTAAAGCTCTCTCTCTCTCTCTCTCTCTGGTGTTTTAGCTGTACATTCCATGTAAAATTTGTACATAACAAAAATCTTGGTGATTATTGATATTAAATAAGAATACGTGTCATAAACTATGTGAGGTGTATGCACCGCATTTTCGTGGACATAATATTTTTGGCAGTGCAATAGCAAATGAGGAGGCGGGTTGTGAATGAAGAGTCAAAGACAAAAACAGATGCATGCATAGCATGGCTATATCAAAAAATAGTAGCCTTGTTTATAAAACTTGTTGGATATATTATATATAATAGTGATATTAGTTAAATGTTTTAGTATTTTAGATGAGAGAGAACAAGACAATGGGGGTTTGTTTAGAAAATGTATTGAGTTCTAGGGATTGTCTAAGTTGAGGTTGAGTTGAGGGCTGAGGGGTAGCCGGAGATTTTTGTTTGGTGTGATGACTTTGATAAAGTGAAAGATGACGATGTGAGACTACGATTAGAATAATGTAATGTCACGATGATGATCATGTTGATAGTGATGATGATGTGGTGTTATGAATAAAATTATAATTAATTACATGATGCTCAATTTTTTGACATGCATCATGTGTTTCGTATTGACTCTTGTCTCTGTCTCTCTCTAATATTAACATTGTACTTACAATGGGTCATGTTATACACGAAAAGGCCATGTTTTATGAGTCTGTACAATATAAGTACAAGTCACAAGATTATGTATTATTATTTTGTAAAATAAATAACAAAATTTTGTACATGACAAAAAAAGTAAAAGAAAATGTATTTTTTTCGATGATGATGATGATGGGAAATTGTTTAGCCTAAAAATGAACAAAATTTGAGGGTTGGTTATATAATAAAAATATTTTTTACATAATTTTTGTATAGAATTCAATCCGTCACAATCTGTCCTTGCACAATCGGTTCATGCGAGTTCAGAATGAGGGGACAGGGAAAAGTTCATGGTGGATGTTGAATCCGGATGCAAAGCCAGGGAAAGCTGCAAGACGGCGTGCCACCTCTATGGAGACGAGTAAATTTGAAAAGAAACGTGGGCGAATACGGAAAAAATTGGAGAATCTACGCAATGGTGTCATCGACAGTCCTTGCTCCAGTCTCAGTGAGGGTTTAAATGAGGTAAACATCAAATTTTTTTTTTGTTTTACAACAGATGAGAATGTCTTGAGTAGTTTACAAAAATAGCATTAAATTATAGTTACTTATTCGGAGACATTATCTTCATCTTCTAGAATCTAGAGATAAAGATGGGAGGCGAGGTGACAAAAAAAATCATATAAAATCTGTCACTTTTGTATTTTTTATGAGATGAGACAACAGAAACTTTCTCTTTGTATTAATAAAGAATAAAGTACTAATGGTCAAGGGTCACAGGGAGTTGGGGCAACGCAGTAATTTTGTAGATGAGATTGAAAATTAATATCAAAATCAAATGACAATAGTCTGTCCATTTTCTTGTCAAGACAAATAATTTTTTTTTCACTTAAGCTTTTGAGGGGGGAGAGTGTCTTGTCCCTTTTGTGTTGACTCAATGGTATGAAAAAAGAGATTCTAAATGGAATTTTTGTATTATTTACTCACTCAACTCACCTGTCTTCCATTGTTGTCACTCTTGATACTCATTTTACTCGCAGTGAATTCTCTGTATGGCATTTAGAGTCTTCTGTTGTACAAAAATAGAGAAATGGAGTCGTGTATTTTTATATAAATAAAGGCATTCTCCCCTTTGTACTTTATACAAAATATATGTACTTTTTGTTTATTTTTCTCGTTTGTTTACAAATACTCTTTTTTTAACGTGTATAAAAAAAGATTGTCGTATTAAAAATGATTGTTTGATCTCAGATATGATAGAGTAGTATCTAATACTGTACAATGTAAGTAATTAGTGGGATGACATAATGATGGAATGTTTTGACTAAACTTTTTTGATGACTATTTGACAGTTGGGAGCTGGGGGTAGCTACCTTGGGTCATCTTCAAATCTGTCCCCTGATTTCCGTCCACGTGCCAGCTCTAATGCTAGGTATTTTTTTATACGTTAAAATTTTTTTTGCTTTTAAAGTCTTAAATTATTCATTATCATCATAACACGTTAATTTTTTTTTTACAATTAGCTCTTGCGGACGTCTTAGTCCTATTCTACGAGAAAACGTTGATCTCCAGTAAGTAAAATAATTTTTTTTGACGAATTGACAATTTGTAGATGTAAAAAATAAATTATTAATTTTCGTTTCTTTCTTTTTTAAAAAGTGACAATCAAGTACCTCCCATGAGTCCTTGGGGTGGCGACAGCTATTATGCTCCAACATCCAGTCATTATGAAAGGTATTTTTATAAATAAATAATTTAGTTGTGGAATTTTGGTTGTTATGAGACGAGACAGGCATTCATAAGATTTGATTGGGATTGGGTTAGATACATTGCGGAAGAGGCATTAGCTGGTAACCTTGCTACAAATATGAAATTGGGTGAGCCATTAAATAGCCCAGAGTTTAACTTTCACCATAGTCCTGGCGGAGGAACAACAGAGCCGGTAATTTTTTAATTGGAATTATTTAATTTTGTTTAAATGTGATAATGTCTGTGATAGTATTTAATTAATTAAATTATTTTTTTTATGATAGACTTATAATACTACAGCATCGCAGCAACAGTTCAGAAGAGGCCTGGGGGTAAGTGAATTGTCCTGATTATGTAGAATGTAGTTTATTTAAATAATGAACATGACTGGAAAAATTAATTAATATTTGACATTAGGACAACAATGAATTCCCACAATATAATGCGTACAATCCAGGAAATGTAAATGGAACAGGTGGACGTGTGGTGACGAATAACCATGTAAATGTAGTCGAGACAAAGGCCGATCCAGATCATCTTGATTTCATTGAACAATTAGATCCATCGTAAGTTTTTAATTTAAATTTTAAAAATATTATCAAATTATTTTAAAACATTAAAAATTCATTTTAAATAATTTTTCTCTTAGTTTTGACTGTAATGTCGAGGAAGTTCTTCAAAATGAACTCAGTTTAGAAGATGACATTGACTTCAATTTTGGTGGGGTTGGTGCTGCTCATCATGTTCTCGCTCACGCTCATTTACAACAACAGCAGCATCAAGGTTTGTCAAAACTTTCACTAACTTCCAACAATGCATTTTCCATATCCTTCTCCATTCTTTTTTTGTAGGCCCTTAAAAGACCCTTAAAATTAAACTTATGCCGTACATACGAGTCCTTTTTTCATAGTTTTTGTTTGAAATTATAAATTTCAATTCAAGCAAAATACCAAAATTAACAGTGATGAGAATTCTTTGGTTAATGAAGGATTAACCGTTATAATTTCATAGTCTAGGAAATTACAAGGAATTTTTTACGCATCTTTTACAAAGTAAACAGAGATAAGGTGTTAATTAAGTAATTAATTTGTGGTTCTTTTTTTTGTTGTTGTTTTATTGGCGGAAATGTAAAATAAGTTTAATTGACGAGTTTATTATTGTTGCAATTTTTTTTCTCTCTTTCTCTCTCAATTTCATTTAGTAAATTGCAACCACCACAATAACTTTACAAAGTGTAAAGAAAAAACAAATTCATTTAACGTATTAAATAGTACGAGGGGAAAAAGTTTTTATTTTTCATTTAAAAAATTAATTTATTGCACTACATTAATATTTCATGCATTAACTTTTTTTTGCCATTTAAAATGTTAGTTTTATATTTATGTAAAAGATTTAAGTTCAGTAGCTTGTCAGTGACTACTTAAAAGATCATGATAAAAGAGAGGATGAGCTCCATAATATGTATTATAGTGTAAAATAAATTGTAGTTTTTAAAAAAATGAATTCGGAAGCGATGATTTTGATCATAAAAAAGTCTTATCTTTTTAACATTAAAACTCACATGAGTCTGAGTCAGATTCAAGTTTGAGATTCGAAGAATTCATTTAAAAAAATAAATATTAAAGTTTAGTTTAAACTTTAAAGGGTAAAGAGAATTAAATTTTTTGAAAAAAGACAAAAGTAATAAATTCATTGTTTTCACACTCATCATCATTTACAGTGAAAAAAAAGTTTTATGAGGACGGACGTAAGTTTAAAGTGCAATAAAAAATTAGAATGGCCACTATTTGTTAAAAGGAGAATTTATGGAAAATACAATTTAACTATTTAGTGTTTAGTCTATGAATCTGTAATAAAATTAAAAAAATTAATTTCCTTTGTTTTCTAATTAATTAATGTAGCTCAACAAACAATGATGTTCAACCCTAACTCGTCACTTCATCATATAATGAGCAATCCATTGATTGGCGGCTCAAATGGAAACGGTCATGGTCTTTTAGGTGGGGGGACCAGTCCGAATGTTCAAGCTGTGACCACAACTACCTCGTCTGGTCCTTGGGTACACTAAATTAATTTAATTTTAATTATAAAAATGATAGTTAATATTATTTGTTAAAAGTATAAAGTACAGATTTAAAAAAAAGAAAAACAATTTTAAAAATAAAAAAAAAAAAAATATTACAATTAAGTTACAAAACATTAATTGATAACTACTAAGATATTAAAAATTATATTATTATATAAAAAAAAAACAAAACAAAAATACCTTTACCTAGATTGATAGCGAAAGCAAACAAAAAAAAATTTATTGAGTGAAAAAAAAAATTTATATTTAACGGCAAAATTTTATTTTCCAGTGTGTTCGTCTTTTATTTTGTAAATAATTAAGAATAAAGAAAAAACAAGCAATTGTGCAATGCGAGCGTTATGTTAAAAATGAAAAAAATGAGAGAGACAGATAAAAGTCAAATTGACTTTAAGTCATCCATCCTGCATAATAATTAATTTTAATTTAATACTGACGTTGTTTGCATACTGCTCAGTCTCATTGTTGCATTTTTGGAGAAACAAAAAATGGAGTCATTTCATCATTATAATTTCCATATAATTAAATTTTATTTTAAATGCACAATATGCATAATTATTGACAGGTATAATTTTTCTTTTGTTTTTACATTGTTAAAATACAGGTTACAGTTGTTGTCTTTTTTTGACGTGTGCACTCTGCATGCTAAGTACATAAATAATGGTTGGCTGGAGAATTCATTTCTTTTTTGATGTATTACAGATTTACATGAAGATTTTTACAGAACAAGAAGAATAAAAAAAAGAGACAAAAAAATTAGGGATGAAGGGCATCGGAGGAGTAAAAGTTAAAGGAGAAAAAATATTAGTCATGGAAATTTTATGGTCGGCTATCAAAAAAGTAACAATTTTTGTGGCGTACGATACGAATGCATCGTAGCACGAGTTTTTTTATTGTTAATCTTTCTCTCTCTCTTGTCAAATGAATTTATTGCTCTTTATTGAATTCTAATGCTACAAATTTACTACGTCGACTTTTTTTTGTCTTATAACATTACATCGAAGAAGACCAAAAAAACGTGTCTCTGTTGTGGTATCAAAGTCAAAGATTTTTCAAAACCATAAAAATTGTATTGTGCTCAAGTACTCACTCCATTCCCATTTCACATTTAATAACATTGGCTTGTGCATAAGAATAACGACGATCAAAAAGGGATTTATCAGTCTCATCAAAAAAAGAGGATTCCGTACAATTTCCAGAGAGAAAAAATGGAGGTGGAAATTCTTTTTTTGGTTCAAGATTAAGCAAAAATTCTTGAAAAAGGTAAGTCGTACTGTCTACTATGTCCTGTATAATTTTATCTCGATAAAAACTGACTACTACAACTATCTAAGTAGTAAGTTGTATGATGATTTAATTGAGATGTTTCTTATATATTTTTATACAAAAATTCTACTACTGTACTACAACAAAAATGAAAATGTATAGTAACGCATCTAGCTGTAGCTAAAACTTTTAGTAGGATTTTATAAGAGAGAGAGGACAGGTAGTTTTTTCAAAAATTGTTCATTGTTGAGAAATAATTTTGGATTAACTACATGAAATAATAATTTTTTTGCGTGGAAACGTAACTTGTGTGTGACTGACGATGTCTTTTTGAAAGAGAGGGGAAGAAAAAGATGGGATTTGGATGGTTAAGATAGTTTTTATACATGGAGGAATATACCATTATGCGGATAATGATATAAGAGTACAGAACTCAAGCGAAACGAAACAGTCAAGGTTGAATTTTTACTGGTTACTTGTACTCATCACGAGAGACAAGATGAGAGGACGATTATTTATAATAGGAAAATGCTGAGTGAGTTTTTCTCTCTTTGAAGAAGCTTTTTTTTTCATTCAAAGAGATGAATGCCCAATTTTTCTACGAGTAGTTTTTGCGTACAATGTATTTCAAGTTGAGTTAGGTTAGGTTTTCATGATTATAACTAACATTGCCCATGTCTGAGGTTATGGTTTCCTCATATCATGAAGGATGAGGTACAAAAAGTGCTCGGGAATGAAATAATAAAAAAACCTGCCTTCACGCTCACATTAACACTTATCCAGTCTAAACAGGTCCCTCTCCTCCCCCTCCCCTTCTTCTTTATGTAAGAATGTATCATTATAGTCAGTCACCGAAATTATATAACTAACCAAACTCATTCTCAAGAGTTTAAATATTCTTGAATAGTCTGTTATTTTTTGTATTGTATTTTTTATTGTGTTGTTATAATAAAAAATGGAGGACATCATTTGAATGCGTAAGAACTAAGAAGAGAACTAATTCAAAATGGGAAATGAATTTTTTAAAAAAATATTTTTGCAACAATCAGAATTAAATTACAAGTTCATGATGACAATTTTCTAAATTTACCACTAATCTCGATTTTTATAGGAAATAAAAACAAAAAGTGCATTGGACTTTGGGTATAACATTGCACATTTTGTTTAATTGAACTGGGAGCTTAATGGACAAAAAAATTTTATTGTAAATTTTTCTCTTTGCAATTTTATCAATTGAAGAGTTAACTAGTCTGAAGATTAACTCGTCTAGGGAAAAAGTGGGTGGGATTGTAGTAGGATGTAATGAAATTTTTTTCGTTCTTTTTAAATTTCAAAATATCTTGGGAATTTTATACTCACCATTCATTTCTTGATTCTTGTTCCATGTTGAAAGGGCGGATTGATGAGTGTACATACATAAATTGAGCTGGTCGGTCAATCATTTTTTTAGCAGTGCAACTTACAAGTTGATCTTGTGATAATTTTTTATAGAAACAATGGAAGCCATGTTTAAATTTATTTTATTTTATGTACAGGGTGATAAGTAATAGTTGTACATGTCGTGTTTGATATTTTTGTCATTTTGATTTTGAGAGAAAAAGTTATTCCGATTTGTTGCCGATATTTTTTGAAATGGAAACCTGAAGGGACTACATGCCTAACAATAAGGTTACTTTGTACCAATTTATTTGACATTTTTTCAGTTTCAAAAGTTTTCAAAAAAATGTAATTTCTATTTTTGTCTGTACTATTTTGATAAAAATTGAAACTTTTTAAAATTAAAATTCGTCCTTAATGATCTTTAGGTTGATCCTTAGACATGTAAAATATCCCTTCAGATTTCAATTTAAAAAATATGAATAAATGTACCCTCAAATAATGTCAATCTTTTTGCATGTCATGCCGTACGTCAAACTGACAAAAATATCAAAACTGACAATTTAGTTTCTTATTTGGTCACCCTGTATGCAATTGATAACTTTTTGAACAATTATACTGGATATAAGAACAGGCAACTGCTCAATTATATGTAATTAATTAATGTCAGAGTTCAATGGAGAAAGGTATTCGGGAAGGTCCCTTGAAAGTTTCCCAATATCTTCCCGGAAGGCCTTAAATGCAGCCTTAGTCAAAAATTGAGAATAACCATGTGTTATGTGTTTGGGTCACCAAGCTATGACCTGCTACGACCTCTTATTGATGATGATGATGACCAACTAATCATCAGTCATTTTCCCCACATTTCAAAATAGTATTCAAAATAATGGGTAAAATTTTAAAAATAGGTGATGACTCATTTAGAGCCAGAACAACTTTGACTCTTGAATAAAAGAAACGGTGGTACAAGAAATAAAAAAAACGGAATCATAGTAATAGTAAATGACAATCACACCCTTGACTTTGAGGGTTCAAAGTTCATTATTGACGAAGGTGGTGGTTTGTTTTACAAATGAGACAAAACTCGTTTCTGAACTTGTTGCTTCATTTAATTCCCTCCCCCCTCTCTCAAATATAAAAAATGATAAGAGTACTAGATTTTTGTGTACATATGTAGTTGCATCTGTAATCAATCTAATTCCCATGCACCTGACTCGCTTTTATTAATTACAATTCCCCTCTTGACAAAAGTTAAATTCCAAGTTGGGATTTAATTAGACGACGGCTCGCAAGACCTTACCCCACTGCCATCTGTAGCGTGGGCGGAGGAACTAAGAGGACTTTTTGGTTCACAATCTGTGAAAAAATAATCGATAAAATACTATTTTGTAGTATAAAAACCCGAAACGGACGACGACCTAGAATCGGGGAAAACGGTGCAGTGAAAGTTACCGAATAGGGGACGAGTCGGGCATTGAAAAGTGGGTATTGTCATTCAGTGGGTTGGTTCAAGTGTTGAGTCAAAGTTTTACAGTTTTATTTGGCTAGGTATGTAGACTACATGTAGTTATATGGGATTGTACATGAGAATAATAATATTTGTTATGTCAAAAAAGGGTATAATTCAATGTTTCCACTATTTTGTATGTGATTCCAGTTCTAGAGAGAGAGAGTGCTCCCGAATTCCGAAGTTGAAGGGAGAATACGGGTATAAGACGAGGAGCGGGGGTTCCAAAGAGTACCCATAGTGGTAGCGAACATCTTGTCCAAAAGATTCGATCGATTAAAAGGGTGGAGGATCACAGTACAGACACACATACACACTTTTGGTCTTTTCCAGAGTCTCTATAACAAGTGTGTGTGTTAAGAGAAGAGTTTGCTTCAACTTCAAGTCAAGAAGTAAAGTCAAGTTTCTACCTCTTTCTGTCTCCTTCTTCTTCTCCCCTGTCCACTTTGACATTTTTTGGTCGTCTGACCGAGAGAATACATTACTGGACAGTGAGACAGAGAGAGAGAAAAAACAGATAGACAAAATGTTATCGGGGTTCACTTCCCAATTGGGGACTCTTATTGGGAAGAAAACAGGAAGTGGTGAAAGTCCAAGTGACCAACAACCTCTACAACCCAATGCGGATACAACACCAACAGCAGCCACAACTACAACAGATCTCAAAGATGTTTCCCAGGAACAATCAGCTACGACAGCTGGACCTGAAGTGTAAGTCCATAAGTTTATCATCAATCATCCTACTTGATATCTTGATCAATATTTATACACTAGTCAATTATTATTTTTTGCTTCCATTTTTAATTTATGCACCTCCTTTTTCTATCTTTGATTGATATTACCCTCTTTTTTCTATGATTGACCATAATATGGACAAGTTGTAGTTGCTTTGTTTTTTTGATAATTGATTTTTTTAAAAAAAATATTGATTGATAATATCTTTTTTTGATTTGTAGGTCCGCCAATCCCACAAACATTCTTAGTTCCGTGAGGAATCATATGCCCGGATTTCCATCATGGTTTTCAAAAAAACCGGAAGAAGAAACTGTAACTGAACCACAAGCAACTGCAACTCCTTCCAGAGTTAAGGAAGTTAAGGGAAGAAGTGAAGAAGATGATGCTTCTAGTGCAACGGGTGGTGCTGACTCGGATGAGGTAATAAAAAAAATATGTTTTTGTTTCACAATTTTTATTTATTTATAAAAAAACCACAAGAAATGTTGTTACTTTTTGTTATTTTGCATTGAGGTATATCTCGAACAATTATTTTTATCAACCAAGATTAATGAAACATTTTAATTAGACAAATTATTTTGATATCTTTTTTGAAAATTGATCTTGATGAATTTGTTTTGTAAAACAAATTCAACCATGATTATTTTTTATCATTGATGAATTATTTAATTAACAATAAAATTATATTTTGTAGCAAATAAGTGAAGAGGAACCCGGAGCAGCAGCTGCAGGCGGTGGTTTAGATAAAGTCAAGAATCTTGGAAATTTATTGTTCTCGACTATAAAAGGAGCTGGTCAAAAAATTAAAGAAACTGTAAGTTGATTAATTAAGTACAAATTATCACCATGCTTTTATTTCTTTGTGCCCAATGTGATAAATATAGTAGCTCGTGTTCGTTAAGACTAATCACTCCATGCCTTGAACACGATAATAATTATTTTTGTTTTTTTTATATCAATGCAGAGTATTCTAGGTGAATTTCAGCGTGAACATGAATCATTCCTCAAATCAAAAGGAAAATCATCTGACAATGCATTAGTTCCCTGGGTGGGACATGGAAAGGAAGATCTACTCAAAGAGGAGATTTTGTCATTATCCAATGTAAGTTTTTAGCACCCATAGCTAGAGTACATCATCAACACATTGTGTCTTTCAAAGAATCAACATTTACTAACCATCAATCAATCACCTGACACCAATAAATGTCAAAAAATCATACTGTCATGTGAAGGAATAAACAATAACGATACGATAGAGTAACCAAAACTTATCCAATTTCTTTACAGGAGCGCCGTAATTTTGTCCGATCTCCACCCCAAGGAATCAATTTCCAGTGGGACTGGGCTGAGGCAGCACCTGTTGCCAAAGGTTTGTTTTTGTAGTCTTTCTTTAAAAGAGTTCAGTCCTATTGTGTCCTTATGACACTTTTCTTATTTATTTTAACTTTGTTTTCATTTGTAAATGCGTGTAATGTCAAACTACAACTACAAGAAAAGTCTTTTAAAAGTTTACTTTTATATACAGCTATTCTTGCCCAAGACCCAAATCTTGAAGCGATGCGTTACGCACTCGTTCCCAAGGTTATAACTGAAGGTACGTCCTTAACTTTTTAACCTTTGACCCATGATGGAAAACTTTACTGACCTTTTTTAATATTTGTTCAAGAAAAATATAATCATTATTACTAATACTACTATGAAATATTTATATTTAATTGTTGTAATTTTGTTCCCTCCTGAACTGTAGAGAACTTCTGGAGAAATTATTTCTACAGGGTTCAACTGTTAAAAGAGTCTATGGGTAAGGAATGCTTTCTCTCATTCACATTATTTCTCACGTCCACATCGTTTGTTTATCAAAATATCCTTCATGTCGTCTTCCTTTCCTTTGTGTGTCTGTCTATATATGTGGGTTTCATGTATAAACATGACTTTTTGTAGTGTAGACTATAGTGATGCAACAGGATATATAATTCATTCAATATGTTGTCACAAACAGTAAAAGGATTGTGTTGGAGAAATACCTCACATTCCATGTTCAAAACATGGAACTCCATACACATTCTTCTAATACCTTGGTTGTTTTATTTCATTCCTTCTTTATTTCCCTTTTCTAGACTTTTTCCTTCAACCATTTGTTTTACTGAAATTTTGTTAAATATTTTCTTCTTTTTTTAGTATTTGATGAGACTAAAATATTTTTGTATGTATATTAGTTAGTACCTCCTACTTTTGTGGGACTACAATTAAGAGTTTCTTTTCAATTAGTGTAACAAAATTACATCTTAGAAATAAATTCAAAAGATACAAGTAATCCAATTAGAACCAACACATCTTGAGTTTGTATGGATAGAAAATTAGGGATTAGAAAATTGTGACCTATATACAGAATATTATGTACCATTGATATGAACATGGTTCGTTGACAAGTTTTAGGGACCCTTTTTTGTCCTTTCTTGTGTACCAAACGTGGACAATATTTATATATGTACTTATCTGTAGTAGATGGATATAATATAAAATATACTTCTTTTTTTGCCTACAGATGATACAAAACCACAGAAACGACGAGGAAGTTCCAGCGAAGAAGAAGGTGATGGAGAGGATGCAGAACTTGAAAAAGAATTGAACGAGGAATTAAAATCATTTGAAGTTGTAGAGGGAGGAGTGAAACATGATGGGAAAGATATCGATCTTGATTTAAAGTAAAAAACTAAAAATATAAAAAAATTGAAATTATGAGGATTATAAATACTATGATTACATGATTGAAAAAAAAGAAGACGACCTCTTGTGTACTTCAAAAACTACAATTAACAGTTATAATGATGATATGATACAAGTCTCTATATATATAAATATGATATATCTATATAATAATCAAAAAAATAATCAAATGATGAACTACAAGAGAAACTGCATATACTATACAAGTATGATTTGTAATTTTTTGTCAATTTCATCATTCCGTTGTGAATGTTTCCCGTACGTGTGTACATGTTCACTGTAGTTAATGTTAACAATTGTTAATGATTTACTATTATATATTATATATTAATATATATATATATATATATATAAGGAAAAAAAAGTACTTTACTACTATGTAGTATGTACCATGTTATATTCAAAAACCTCTTCGATGTATGTACGTCTCTTGTCGTGCAAGGAATTAAAACAAAATTAACTCAATCGCTTTATGATGGCTGACAATGCTCTTGCTATCAAAAAAAAACCTTTCAAAAACTATGGATTCTATTTTTCATTCTCTCTCTCTCCTTGTCTATAAATTCCCTTCTTTTCTTTTCCTTTTCGGATCATTCTGATTATCCCTCAATTTTAATTTTCTCTTGTTAACCAAAAAAATTTTGTATAATGTTATATATTTGTTATAATATCCTTCTCCTTCGGATCCCGAATGGAAAACTTGAGCCTTCCCCTCCTCTGTTGTTTCTTCATTCTTTAATCTGTCTGAAAACAAAACACGTCATTAACACGATTAACATTTTATCAAAAACCATTATATATTCTCTTTCATCTATATCTTGCTTCACTTTGCTTGTTATTTTGTCTGTTGAAATTATTTTTTGTTTTTTTTTTGTGTTACAAGCTTTCTCTCATTTCTTGATGGACTTTTTTTCCAAAAACTGTCCAGTCAATCAATTATGGTGGTACTAAAGAGTTTTAGTTATTTTAACTAGACTTATTCTAAAAACTAGTTAATTATGATGTGATATTTAATTTTTTAATTATTATTAAGTATGAGTACAACATGTACTTAATTGAGAGAGAAGTTATAAGTTGATTTAAGTTGAATTTTGGTTTGTAGTTAATTAATTGATATTTATTTTTATTTATTCTTATTCTTATATAGATAAATGTACTAGAAAGTATTTTGCCTAATGTGTAAGCTAGTAAGTATCATTTTTTTACTATAAAAAAAAATTTCTTTATTTCTCGACAACTATTCCACCTCGTCGAAAAATTTTATATTGAGAGAAATAATTCTCTGAGAGCTCCATATCTACCTTATTTAAATATGGAATTTAAACTATTTTTTAAGTCTTGAGAAAATCATATATCGCTGAACTATTTACTTGGAATGATTAATTATTTTTATTTTGCTTGATAAAATTGTAAAAAAATGGGGGGTTGCTTACAATTAACGAGACATGCAAGCGACAATCGATGAAAAGACGGACAGAATATATTATATAAAAAAATAATAGTACTATAATAGTCTTAGGCAATTTTTTTATTCTAAAGAAAAAGAAAGAAAAAAAAATTAATTAGTAAAATTCCCTAAAAAACAATTTGGTATAATTATAACTGTGATGACGCTCATCATTAAAAAAAAGAACAATCATCAAACAATCTTGACAAAGAGAAAAAAGTCGAATTGAATCTCTGTACATACAGATTCAGTTTTTTTTGATCGTCGTGTCAATTATGTTTTGAATTTCGTTTAAGTTTAATATCTCGCACTATAAATAGTAGAGACGCAAAGAGTTTTTAAAGAAAAAAAGAATTTAACTTAGGATGATTGATTTAAAAATTGATAATAATAATAATTAAATGATCTTTTTTTTTATTAAGTATTTATATCACCCCTCTTGCTTGCTACATGTGTTAAAAATAACTGTTCAACATCTCGAAAAAAAGTCATGGGAGCTTAAGGGGGTTGATTGAATTACACTTAGGTTAGAACTATAATTGCGTTATATGTTTATAATTATGATTGTAATTTTTGAATATTATTATTTTTATAGAAACAATTTCTGGTTCCTTATGTGCTTAAAAGAAAGAGAAAAAAACCATAAAATATAAGCATAAAACAAAATGTGTGATAACGAGTAGTTATTAACGAAAAACACAACAAAAAAAAATGATCATGCAATTTTTTTTGTCATACTGTTTTTTTTCTAACGGAAATGACTGGCAGTCTCACGACGTGTTGATGAAGATGAGGAGGAGAGAGTCAAACTAATAGGCAAAGGTTCATGTCCGACAGTTTAGTTAGTTAAAAATCCATAGATTCATCTATATAATTTAATATGGCATTCTCATTCTTTTTTAGTATCATTGTGGCAATAGTTTTTTTTAAAAAAAGTAATTTGATTATTCTTTTGTGTCAGTGACAATGGTTTTGATAGGGGGGATGAAGTCATCCTTTTCTCAATTTAAAACATCCGTGATTTCGTCATGAGTTGACTATGCAAGTCTTTGTGTACTGTGTGTACGAGTGTACTTATGTACATTATGCATCATAATAAATAATTGTTTTCGTTCAGGTTACGAACTCACTGACAGGACAGGAGAAGAAGAAGACAACATCTCATAAATAATTTTGTTACCTTGATACGTTACAAAAACTTTTTTCTTTTTGATTGTAATCAACATGAAATTACAAGACGACGATTATTATTATGAGACTTGACCTTGTGGAGTTTCGCTGTCCTTCCTTTGCACTAATTTTTCCATCTCTCCAAAGTATTGTTTGTTGTCATCAACATTTGTGAAATTTGTCATTCATGTCGACAACTGGAGAATTTCTTCTTTTTTGTGAATGAGGCTGTCAAGTGTACATGACATGCAATCTACTTTAGTAGTAATTAATTAAGTATTTTCAAGGAATGATCTGAGATAAGGCGTCTCACTGTTTTCTCATAACCTGCATTGCGTATATTAAGTAAAAGAGCTCCAATTTAAACGATTACTGGGGTTAGTTAATTTTCAAGGAAAATGGTGGCAATTTTGAAAAAAATTGACAATAATTATTTTAATACTGAAAACCTCAAATTAGTGCCAGTGTCAGACTAATGGTCAAAGTTTAACATGTAGTTAAATATGATACTAGAAATATATTAGAGACAGAAAATAAATCAAATTCAGCTAATACTAATCACAATCAAGCTTAATTACTGTCGGTCAGTACTTTTACTTGTAAAACCACAAGTTTGGGCTATACTAGACACTAAATAGATTCATTATCCTTGTACATAGTGTATTGTATAACTGTACAATTAGCAAGTTGAATGGCTAATGAATTTCCTAATTAAAAAAGTACATAGGGTGACCCCCAATACTTGCTTAATGTCCTCTAACTTGATGTTTAAAAACATTAAATATTAAAATTTCCCCATTATCAGTTCCTTTCAAAGTTTCTCAATTATTTTTCCTCCACACACAAGACCCAAGACAGACATGAAGCTTTAAAATTGTTATTTAGTACATATTACAATCAAAGTGGAAATCAGTGTAAAATTCTCCATCATAAATAGAGGGAATCTTTGTCCATTTATTTTTACCTATGATGTAGTACTCGTATTTCTACATAAATTTTTTTGTCATGTGAAAAATTAGGTAAAAAATGCATTGTTTCACATTGTCTCTCTTCTCTTAAAAACAAAAAAAAACATAAATGATTCGTGCCCAAGCTGGCATTGATTTTTTCCCCTTTTATTATTTTTGCAATAATTATCTAGTCTAAAAATTTACAATAATAAACAACATGAAAAGTGTTTACAGTTTAGTATCTGTACAAGTAGCAAGAGATCAAGTCAAAAAATTTTATTGTAAAAAAAGAGGAAACTTGTAAAATTTCACTCAACCCCAAAAAAAAGTCTAGACACTATAAAAATGTAAATTAAAATTTTTAGAAACAATTTTGTCCTCCCAAAATCTTCGCAAAAATGACAATAAAATAAAAGGATAATTTTAAATGAGTACAAAAATACTAGCTAGTACTCAGAGAATATTTAACTAGTCTTTGGCTAGTACTTACAAATAATTTTTTTCCAACCCCCTTTATTGGTGTCCCCACCAACAAAAAACTCTTTTATCATTAGTGTACCTTCAGTTGTCTTTCATTACGAGAGCCAACCTTCCGGCGGTTAGCAATATCCTTCAAGGTCACTCACTGTGTATGAGAGAGAGAGAGAGAGAGAAAAGAAAAAATGACATATAATTTTACATACATTATTTGCATCCACTTTGTTCTATACCCAAAGAGATTTGTTGTAAAAAAAGGAGGAGGAGGGGGAGGAAGGATCAGTTCATCAAAGAAGAGAAGAGCATAAAATAAAAATAAAATGTTTTAAGAGAGGGGCATGTTAAATACACACATTTTGCCTTTTGAAAGAAGTGAATCTGGATTGAGAAGAAGAAGAAATAAAAATGAAGAGTTTTTGCTCTTGAAGAGACTTGCATTTATTATTATTGAGTTGAAGCCAGAAGAAGAAGAATATTGCAAGGGAGGAACCACTCCTCGTCTACCTTTAGCCAGTTTCTAAGCTTCAACTTAGCCAGTTGGTCTGTATATCTGTGAGCTTGATGTGGCTTTTTTGAAAAAAAAAGAGTCGATTCTGCGTCTATATCTCCCTAAGCTGAGAGTCTCTTGTCCAAAATCAATATTAAATCAAATTTTTTCCTCTTCAAAACTTTATTTCCTCATTGTTTTTTTATCCCCACAATTTCCTATTTTTTGTCAACTATTCAACTCTCATTCTTAACAACGATTCCATTTTTTGATGACAGTGCTATTTGCAATTAATGCACACTGGCTAAGTAAACAAGTTTAATTTAACTAAGTTGAGAGGGTTTTTTTTCAACTGGTTGTATACAACGTTCAAAGGTTTTTTTTAATTGTGAATGAAAATAACGTATATATTTAACAGTCATTCAAGTTAAAGTTGATTGATCTCAAATAAGTTACCATTTTTGTGGATTTTCTTGTGTGTTTACAAAAGGCCGATTCGTCATATTGTTTTTTGTGTGTGGAGTTTGGAGAAGATCATTTTTTTGTGAATTTTAAAAAAAGAGTGACCAAAGGTCAAAAAAATATCGAAAAAAATGTGCAGTTCAACAGTCTGTGCTAGGATCTTAGCTATCGTTTCTCTCGTAAGTTGTTAAAAATGATTAAATAGTATTTAAAATTTAAATTTAATTATTAGTAATCTTTGAATTTTTTATCTTGCCTTTTGTTATTTGAATCAAAGCTCTTTGATAAGACTTTTGATAAGACAAATAGTTAATTAATAATCATTCATTCAAAGCATTTCTATTTTTTTCGTCATGGTCCACTAACAACTGGCTTAGTGGCCTTAATTCAGAATAAAATTAATGAACATGAATTATTTAAGTGATCGATAATCGATGGGTCCTAACTAATACTCTTACAGTATAGGTACAAGTTTTTATACCCAAAAAATATAAAAAGACGAGAAAGTGGCCCTTGTCCTGTTTTCTTTGTCAATGGACATTTAGGGAAAATCAATGATTAGAAAAATTAATATTTTAGTAGGTAAGATTTTAGTATGATTCTCTGAAGAAGGAAGAGGAAATATTGACGTGATTTTGATAAAAATTCAATGTCAATTCTAAATTTACATCTTACATCACGCAATCCTAAAAAAATAATATTCTTGATGAGTCAAGTACTGTAATTTGATCAATTTTTTGTCCTGTTTTTTTTCCTTTGAATGACAACTTTTTCTAGATACAATTCCTTAAGAATGTACATACCGTAAACTCTCAATTAAGCGCCCACCCGGCCCTGCACATAGTATACTCATGTTATCTATATGGGTATACTATGTGCAGGGCCGCGTGGGCGCTTAATTGAGAGTTTACGGTATGCTATGAAAACGAGAGTAGAATATTTTTCAAGATGTTCAAAATGGTATCATCATATCAAGGAAATGCTCTAAACATAATTATTATAATATCATGAAACCACACAAACCGCAATGGCAAGCAGTCCATTTTTTTATCTTGTTGTAAAATTAGTTATGATTCACAACTAAATGTATTTGTGTAAGGTACATGTATTTAGAAGCACGTCGCAATGAAAATGAACACCAATGCAAATGATAAACAAGTTTTATGCCTTCATCTAATTTTTATGAACAATCATGAGAATTTGATATCATTAATTTTAATGTCTTTATTTTTCTCTCTTTGTTTATAGGTGATCTCAATTCTTCTGATAGGAACTTCATCATGGGTGCTGAAAGGTAACAGTAGTCAACAACAAGTCTTGAAAATATTTTTGTTTAAAAACAAATAAAATAATTTTCGTGTGTATTTTTCCAGATACTTACGAGCTACGTGAAAACTCTTACTACAAAGCTGGGACAGGTGTCTTGAATGCTGTGGACACGTTGGGGTCATATGTGGGAGCTGATAAAATTGATGCTGACCAACGTAACAGAATTCTCCTCGCTACTTCGGGTACATTTACCAAAGACAACTTCTAAGACGTTCTTTTCTCCTTTGAAAAATTAATTTTACAAAATGAAAATACTAAATTTTTAATTATTTTTTAGGTGTGGGCCTAGCCGTCGGAGGACTTCAACTCTTGTCGAGTATTTTATTATTGGTTGGAGCTTCAGGAAAGGTATTTATCATCATTTAAATTTTTAAATGTAATTTAAAACTTGATCAAAAATAATTAATTTTAATTTTCTCTTTTTTCTAGTCAAAGTCTCCATCAGGAATCTTCAGCTTTGTCAACTCAGTGGGTCTCCTGGCTCTCATAGGTTCCTTGATTTGCCTATTCTACCAAAAGGTCTTCGACTATGAGAATTTAGATCGGCTTGAGGAAAAATCAAAGTACTGGCTGGGAGCCATGGTTGGAGATGGAGTCTTCTTATTGTTTGGAATCTGCATCGCTGGTTCCTTCATGAGAGGATAAGAAAAGAGGACAAGGAAAAAAATTAAACAAAAAATACCTATTCATTTTTTCCTCTACATACTACAAACCTCCTAATTGTAAGACCAACGTGGCCATGACCTTAGGTCAACAGTCACCACTACTGTAAATATTGGGTGAGAGGGGACATCACAAAAGTCCTCATAAAAAATTGAAACATATGAACGAACAAGAAAAATCTTCTGAATCTCACGGAATCTAAAGCCATGCACACGGAGAGAATCATGAAACAAAATATTATAAAAATATTTAACAGACGTACAATTAGTTTGATTATTCAACTAGCCAAGCCAAAACAACTGAAACTACTCTCTCTCTATCTCATTTAAATTAAATTGAGTAGGAGTTGTTGCTGTTCAGCTTTTGTATTTTTTAACTATTTGACAAATATCTTCAATTGACGGCTTTACACAATACAAAAATTTCATCACAAAGATCCACCTCTTTGACCGTATATCGTATTTACTGTGTACAGTCCACAGAAACTTTTTTCGACATTTTTTAACTCTGTCAATGTTCCAGCTTTTGCTCTATTTTAAAAGAAAGAACAAGAGACTGCCATGATAAAAAGAATAGGACCTTTTTTTAAAAATTTGTACAACTTTGAATTTACATGATTACTTGCCATTAATTTTTGTCATATTTTATTGCCATCATTTTATTTAATGTTCCTTGGGATTATTCTTTGAAAAAATGACTCACTGTCATGGACATTTTTTTTTCTACAATATTTATTTGACATTGACATGTTTGCACAACTTACGAGAGTTGTCTCCTCTAACGAATTTATTTTATCAGATGGAAGGATATGAGAAAAATGTAGAAATTTTTGCACAAAAATAGAAATTGATAGGTTGTGTATTAATTTGAGTGAGTATACTATCAGTATAAAATTATGTACTTACTGGTTAAATATTTATTAGAGTGAAATCTCAATTAATTATTATTTAAGGCTCTCTCTGCCTTTCTAGAAAACCATAGACATGTTATGAATAATCCTTTGTTTTTTAGTACAATTTTGAGCTAGACAAAAATAGAAGAAGAATGAGGAGGATTCAAACTGGAGCAGTTAAAAAAATGGCTGCTTTTTTTATCGCTGTGTAAAGTAATGTGTCTTGTTAAGTGTGACTGGGAATGATAATAATTAATATTATGAACTCACAATATTAGTTTTATATTTAAGTTAGTCACTTTGTATGAAACAGTATGTACCAGAACACTAAAATGACAATTTAAGGACAGGGTAATCAAAATGAGTGTATAGTTTTGTGATTAAAAAATGCATTCTCTCTGCAGAGTTAGCGTCTTTATTACTCAACCGATTTTCATGTATGAGGGCTCAAATCAATCCTTGGAATGTCCTCTCGTACATCAAGACGCCATTTCCACCATACATGTCACTTTAAGGGTCCAAAAGGTCAATCGCGTGACCCTCTTCATTGCCAATTTTCTGTCCCGTATCCAAGACAGTATTTGTATCAAATTGTGAGCAATTTTTTTCTCCATTGTTTTTTTGAAATTAAAAATTTGTTGACTCACAAATGTTGCCAAGCAATATTTGGTCATTTTGGTGGACCTTTGTTTGAATCAACTTTTGGACCCCTAAAGTGACACGTATGGTGGAAATGGCGTCTTGATGTACGAGAGGACATTCCAAGGTTTGATTTGAGCCCTCATACATGAAAATCGGTTCAGTAATAAAGACGCTAACTCTGCAGAGAGAATGTATTTTTTACTCACAAAACTATACACTCATTTTAACTACCCTGTCCTTAAGTACACTTTAAATAATATCTTTAGTCTAAAGTCACATGTATTGTTAATTACCTTTAGAAGAGTTATATGTTGTCTAAGATCGGAAAATGTAGGAGGAATTCGAGCATCACGAAATTGTTCTCGTATTTCACCCAGGAAGATTGTAATGAGTTTATGTTTATTTTGGAATGTTTGATTCATTGAGGAAAGGCGAGTGACATGATCAAGCCATGTCAAAAGGGCAGCTTTAAGATTTGTGATTTTGGCAGTACTGGAAGACAGATCATGAACAAGAGAGGATTTAATATCTGGTGAACTAAATCTCATCAAATTAACTTGTTTGGCTTTGTAAGATTCCAAGAGTTCTTCTCCTTCTGGACAGCGGTTGATTAAAACCTACAAATATTTTAATTAAAATTAAAAAAATTTAGTTTTTTAAATTTTTTAAAAAAAGTCTTCTTAATATTTTAATTTAATTAAAAACTTTTGATCATACCTCAATCTTTTGTGTTATCACTGGAAGTCGATTGAGTTGAAGGAATGGTAAGACTAAAGTTCTTTTTTCTCTTTCCATAACTTTGATCCAAAGGAAAAGTTGTTTTTGAGTCAGTGTAAAATCATCCCAAACAAGTAATCTTTTCTCGATTTCACCCTCTCGATCAGTAAGCTTATCTTCAATTTTGGAATATAATGGAAATAAACTTTCAATGCAATTTTCATATTCTTCCTTTCCCAAAAGACTACTATGTTGTTCACGTATAATCTCACGATATAATTTACAAATTGCACGATCCTCAATCATTTGTTCTCTTGTGGGTGGAATTGGATTATGAAGATAAGTCTCAACTTCACTAAGATAATTATGCCATAGTTCATATAATTGTCGAGCATCTTCACAACTGGATAGAAATTTCCATATTTTTGAATATTCTAAAAATGTTTCATGGAAAATTTCTCTGGATGTTTGAAGAACTTCTTTGACTTGAGAGTCTGAAATATTTGGTGGGGATGGTGAGACGAATTGAACAGCTCTAATTTTCCCTTCGGCACCACCCAAATGAATTAAATGCTCATGAATTGTTTCAAGGGATGTTGATGAGGGGTCCACTCCTTTGAGTAGCTCCTACAAAATAAAGACAAAATGTAAAAATGCAAAATGGAAAAAAAACAAACAAGATTGATTAATGATTAAGTAATGATAGGAAATAATTTTGTGGCTTACTTGAGAAACGGTTGTTAAAGTTTGTTTGGCCTCCTCATATCCTTGACTTTGAGGTGACTGAATTCTACTATTGACGGCAATCAAATTATTGTTTAAGAATTGTAATTTTTGAGATAAAATTTCCAACTCTACTATCACAGGTAATTCTTGTCGAGCCAACTCTTTGTCCATCTCATTCTTGTTTTGCCATAAGACAGAGTAGAGGTCTGTGGTCAAATTTTGAGCTGCCATCATATCTTTTTCATATGATAGTAATTCTTGATCGATTTTTTGCCACAAAATATCATTCGGTTGACCCAACTCGACTTGTGGGTATACTTGATGAACCCAAGACTCAATATTATTTTTTAATGGTAATAATTGTGTCCAAATTGTAACAAGTTTTCCAAAACGGAATTTCACAACCAAAACTTGCTCCTCCAATGATTCCCAGTCTGAAAGTACACCTAAGACAGACGTGTCAATTTGTTTCTTGACATCTTCTGAACAGTCTGCCTTTAGTTTATCGGCCACTGTCTGTAAACTTTTTAAACTGTCTTTCTTGCTGAGGAAATCTTCCACAATCTGTTGAAAAGTATAGAAAAATAGAGGAATCCTTTAGAAAATATTTCAGCACACACACAAACACACACACGTTTTAATTACACATCAAATAAAATTTCCTTTAGCCTAATTAGAATTTTGGACAGAATATTATTATAAAAACCATGATCCGCTTACTCAATACCTCTACCAGTCACTGAATTTCTTGAAATGAAAGTCACTTTCAACTAATTTATCTACAGATCTTGAAGTTGGGGTAATTTTATACCCACATTTTGACTGACAGTAAGTCTTACAACCGGAAACCAATTCCAGTTCACAGAACCTACCAACTAATTCTAAAAACCTTGCCACATGTAAAAAAAATCACTGTCATCAATGTCAGTTAATATTATTTTGATATGTACACGAACATGCAGAGAAATCAATCCAGTTTTGCTGAATTCTGTCTAATGTACCTGCTGAGTACATGAACTCTCAGATTTTCATACTTTTTTTCTCACTGTCAATAATAGTAATAGTCAGTCTTCTTTTTACACGTTCAACTCATTCATACCGGTCACCACAAGGCACGGTAGTTATAATAACAGTCGCAAATTTTTAATGGGTAAATGGAAAGAATAGAGCTATATATTATATTTGAAATGTTTCTACTTGTACCCCTCCTCACTAAAAAGATAAGATTAATTGTTAATTGTCAATATGAGTTATGCCTCACCAATGACTTGAGTTTGAAAACTTTGTGTTGAACATTAGTTAGTTGGGAAAGAAGTTTTTGTCGTCGCTTAAAACTATGATTGACTATTATGTATACACAAATAATATTCCATACTTTTCGTCAGGCTATGGAATAACAATTGTATTTTGTATTGGCGGTTGAGAGAGACACTATATTAATATATTTACGATTATCCACTTTACACTTATTTTCTGTTTTTATACACACAACAACACAATCGTTGAAAACAACTAGAAAAACATTAACTTTGAGTATTTGAGAATTGAGTTGACAATACAATATTATATATACTATAATAGTTTCTATAGAATAAATAGTAGGAGAGCTAAAGCAAACAGACTAGGACCGGGACTAGAGTGAGTCGTTGAATTGAAAGACATTGCATTGCTGGCAAATTATCATCATCATTTTGCTGTCTGTTGGCAATGCGCTAGCTCTGTTTTGTCTGTTTCTGTACTTTACACTGTGTGTCTTTTTTTGCAAATATCCCAGCAGTACAGATGCGAAAAACTTGATGTACCGTACCAACCTTTCAGCCTTCGTATAATGCGTATATCTCTCTCTCTCCTCCTCACTATCACAGTCAGCTAGCTGACTCAGGGGGTATCTGGGCTACAAAATGAACCTCGATTTCAACTGTCGTCACTTAGAAGCACGAGCATATGGAATCCACATGTACAATCTTGTACACACACACACACACACATTTAACTCTATACCCTTTTATATGTTTACTCTAACCCGAGTGTGTATTGCTATTTTGTGTTTACAGACATGCCCACTGATGATAGTTAACATTACTTGTGTCAATATGTAAGTCAAATTATTTTTAGTATAGTTTGTCCAAAGGTCTATGAGCATGCTCCCTTCATACTTCATAGTTATCTATTCCTTAACGATGATGACAGTTCTAATTTTAACTAGGGTTTGATCGTCTATTTAGCGACCTCAAACATTCTCATTTCCCATTTCCATCCTGCGTGCTCTCTCATGAAAGTCTTGCTCAGCAGATGTTATGACAAACTATTTCATTCCCATATTAACTCTCTAACTGGCTAGAGAGAGAGTTAAATACTCAAAGTTCACTAACTATTGCGGAATTTTGTAGTTGTCCAAATATATTCTCTGTAGTCTGTAAATTGCAATTAGAATATATCTGGCATGTCTTGGTCTTAATGAACTATGATATTTCTCCAGGCTGCGTGTGTGTACAAAGAAAAATTATACTATTTACATGGAAAGAAAACAAGTTTTTATTGTGTCAATGGAATTGGAGAATCTTGAGACAGCAATTTCATCATGTAAACACAACTGATTCTATGAATTTAACCCCTCCATAAATTCCGCCTAGATCTTGTTATATAACCTTGTTGATCAATAATTGATGGTTTTCATTTCAAATGATAATTACTTTCTTTGTAATTAAAATTTATTTATCTTGATGTTTGTCTGTGTGTATTTAGACAAACTTGATACTAATCAAAGATAAATTATTCCAAGGATATATGAAAAATGTAAAATACACCCAAATTATTTCTGACATGGATTTAAGAACAACATTACATTTAACCATTATTATTGCTGCAATAATTACTAGAACATTTTTTGAGTGTAATTTATATGCAGTCATGATCTCTTTATGTTGTACAATTACTAGCAACGTGGCTTGTTACGAGAGATAAATGATTTGCTTTTTTGCAGTTCTCTGCTAAATTAGTTAGTTAATCTACACAAGTATTTTTTTGCAAAAAATCTAGTGATATATGCTAAGTCACTGCCGTTGTCACAAGAAGTAGGAACACATGGACAATTCATGGGCATGAAATGTTGTCAAAGTGCCGTATAAGAATTTGTATATATATGCATGTTGTATTTAGAGTAAAAATAGCTCAATTTTGCATGTAGAAATGGAGCATAAAATTTTACAAGAGGTGTAGTTTAGTAAAAGGGACAATACGCAAAAACTATGTCAAGATAAAGTTAGGAACTTCCGATGGGATTTTTATGTGGGTGATAATACAGAGAACACGGCTTCATCTCAACTAGAACAAGATCTCTTATCTTAAAATTGCTTTTAAGGAGATTGACTACATTTTTCTTTTTGTTGTAAGGTCGACTAGTACATATTTAATCTTCATATTGGTGAGAAAAATTTAGTCAGAGTTGGAAATCTATACCAATAAAATTTCTACAAATCTCTCCTTGTACTTTCAGTATTCAAAATTATCCTGTAAATTTTATACAGAGACAGACTAAGACGACGGGAAGAATCGATAAAATTTTATATCCCAAATTGCTATAAAGCTGAGCCTGTGGATACTTTATTCTTCAGATTTATGCCAACAGGTGCAGACTACTATTAGCTATATGCTATAGGTACAAAAGACCATAGTACCGTAGTAAAATGATAAAAAAAAATTTCCTAGGGATATTACTCTAAATAGATTATACATCATAACTTCCTACCACAGTATAAATTTCTATCTGAGATTGACTGTAAGATTTTTTGCTTCTTAAATTTATATGAGAACTTTTCCATGTAAAATTTAAAAAAAAATTGTACCTTGAGATATCGTTGAAAGGTTGTTACATAGTGTAAACTAGACGGAGTCTCTTTAACAAGGAATTCAACGGTTGATTGATTTTGATAAAGTAATTGGGAGACACTGTTAAGAGCATGTTCATAGTCTTGCCAATATCCCAATTGCTCTTGAACTCTTTTTCTTAAATCCTACATTAAAATTAAATTAAATTGAGCATATTGTAAAAAAGGAGATCATTAATTAAAGGTTGTACATATAAATAAATTGTCTGTATATATTTTAAACAGTGAACTTATACTGAAATGAAACTTACTTGAACCCGGGCTGACAATGTATGAATAGTACCCTCCATTTCATTTAATTCACACTCCAGTTTGGCTGTGCTTAATGATAAGTGGGGAGTTGATGGAACGGTACTTACGACATGACGCATTTTTTCTACATCACCGTGACTTACAGTTATTTCTTCCTTGAAACCCTATTTGAGAATTGAATTTTTAATTTAATGGACGAGCTAATTAATTTTTTTTAATTGAACACATGCTATGTATTTATTAAATAAATGAAATGTTTCAATACTTGGCAATTTTGAAGGGCTTGTCTCAGAATGTCTTGTGATAAATCAAAGAATGATGACCACTGGTCCACTTTTGCACGCAGATTGTCTTGTACACGTTTAGTCTGTAGATGGGCATAATTAAAATTAATTAATTAATTCATAATTAATTTTTAGCATGGAGTGAAATTTCATTAGTTGATTTTTTTAGTACCTTTGTAGCCATACGATTGAAGGTTGCGAATTTTTCTCTGATTGTATGGACAGTATCTAATTCATCACATAATTTGATGTCCAGATTAGACAATGCACTGTATAATGCTCCAACTTGCTCAGCTTCATGTGGACCCACATCACCCACTTTGGCCACCATTGCATTCAGTTGATGTTTCTTATTTAGAACTTGTGCTTTTAGTATCTACATTTAAAAAATATGGGCATACAATAAGAACATTTAGTTAACCTATAGTTATTTTAAGTTTAATTAAGAGCAGTAATTTTATACCTGCAGTTTCTCTAAATAGTTGTACAAGTCATCTTCTGTCTCTACCACAACCTTCATATTTTGCAGACTATTTTGCATGTCTCTCAATTCCTCAGCAAGTAGTCCAAGACCAGCTGAGACAGATGTAGAGGAAGAATCGTCGTCACTATAATTGACAGATTCCGACTGAGCCACAGAGGACAGAAGAGTATTCCAACGGTCATCAAAGTCAACAAAGTTTTCTCTCAATGTGGACTCATCAGTAATTGGCAATACTCGTAAGGATTGATTTAGTAATATGGACGCTTCATCTTTTAATGGTTGTTGACTCTCTAGTTGTGCCTTTAACTCCTATTATTATTGTAATAGCCATATAATATTTTATTAGCAATTAAATTAATCTATAAAAAATAAACTTTGTTGGAATGAATAACTTTATTTACCCAAAAATCATATGGATGACTTTGGGGGTGTAGTGCAATCGAATCCATTTTGGCTTCGGCTCGTTGTAACCAAGATTTAAGTCTGTGCATTAGTCTCTCATAGTTGCAGTGAGCATCTCTGAAGCTAACTAGACTTTGGAGGGCAGTTGTGATTTTATTGGAAAGACCCAACAATGTCTCAATATGCGAATTACATCTTTCATCCAACTCTGGACAGATTATCACTTCTAATAAACTGTCACAAACTGTTCTTAATTGAATTAATCGAGCTTGGTGTACAATCACGTCTGAGTACATTGACTGAAAAGTAAGAAAAATGACAAAATTTAATATCAGTTTCTAAGGTCATTTTTACATTAAAATTATCAGTTTTTTTTTACTTGGTGTAACGAGCAGTATTTCTCTACGTCTGAGGATGATGCAGCGTCCATGGTTGGCATTTTCTTTGCTAAGGAGGCTAACCAATTGGATTCTTCTTCAAGTCCTTGTTCTAGTCTATTCCAGCGAACAGAAGCTGAATAAAGCAGAATCAATTATTAAATATGGTTTTATTGTAGTACCATCAAAGAAGCCTTTTAAAAATAAAAATGAATCTTACCAACGACCATTTGCTGTCGTTTTTTGGATGCTCTGTCAAGAATTGATTTTCCTTTTTCATACAAACTCTGATGTAGATCCTAAAAGAAAAAATTGAAGCCAGTATTAAAATCAAACACATTTAAATCTATTTTCATAAAATGAGAATTTTGTCATATATACATATATTACTTTGTGTGTTTCTCTCGTAGAATGGTCCAATTCATCTTCAAGTTTTTCTAAAGCTTGATGGCATCTTTTAAGATTCATAAAAAAGTGTTGATGTTTTTGTAACTCTGCTTGCATAGTCTGAGGATTACGGACATTTAATTTATTTTGAACTAAAGACTCGGCAACCTCAATAACTTGAGAAAATTCTTGAAGGGTTTGCTCATACTCTTCTGACAGTGAAATAATTTGAATACACTTGTCCTTCTCACTCGTTATAATATTGTCCAAATTGATCAAGTTGTTACTGAGAGCATTGACAGAATTGAGTGTTGTTTCAAACTCGGGATGTTCCTTGTTGAAAGTATGAGACTTTAAAATGGTTTGTTCTAACAAAGGTTTGAGTCGATTGTATTGTCCTTCCAACTGATCAATTTTGGTGAGGAGTTCCTGTGTAGACAGATTTGAATCATTGACTACACTCTGTACACCTGTCATGATTTTATCAACATTGGAGGCAGAATGACCAAGAGCATGAAGTATGTTGTCTCTTGCTAGAGCTACATCTTCATTATTGTGGATGTTATTTTCTATGTCTTCATTCAGTTGATTTACATTATCTTGAGTGACTACCAAAACATCTTGTAATTTTTCTTTGACAATGGCGTCCGCTGGTACTGTGTCTAATAGTTGATTTAATGAAAGTAATTTCTTTTTCAAACTGTCCATTCGTTTTTGTAATTCTGCTGTGTGAGCTTTCTTTTCTTCTAGTGTCATGGATGAATTGTCAATTCTGAGATTTTCGTAATGAATTTCATCAATGTAAATTGTAATGGTGTCAATGATGGTGAGGATTTCTTCAATTGTAATTTCAGTATGTGGAGTTTTTCTTAAAGTATTTAATTTTTGTTCAATTTGATTTTGAATTGAGTCTAAAGTTTTGTCTTCAAGTTTACTTTCCGGATGTGATTGTTTAATTTTACTAGATTTGAGTGAACGGAGTAATTTTCCTAATTTATTTTTTAGAGCTACATCTTCGGTTTTAATTGGTTTTATATTTTCTTTATCTTGTTTTGATGGGTCGTCCTCAGGGGGTGGTTGACTTTCAGATTTTAGTGCCAATGTCTCCACTGGTTCTTCTACTAAACTCTTGGACTCTTTCAATTTTCTGGACTTTGACTCCTCAGGTTTCTTACCCTTCTTGTTCTCCAAGTCTTCACTGGTGACTTCCTTAACAGTGACTTGTTTTGCTTTGTACAATGGTTGTTCCTTCTTTTTCTTCTTCTTTTTATCATCTTTACCTGTTTGCTCATCAGCAAAAGTGACTGTTTTTTCTGTTCGTTTCTCTTCTGTTTCAACTTCAGGTTCTTTGGGAGATTCCTGAGTGGTTGTCTGATGTTTTGACTGCTCAAGATTGAGAACTGGCATGTCACTCATATGAGTTGTTGAGGTCAGTGTGGATGTAGCAGAATCTTCAGCCTGTAGTGGTTCCAGTTTTTCAACTGATTGTTCAACTGCTTCTGATTCTAAAGGTGAGGAGATGATGGGCTCTTCCGCTTGAGCTTCGATCTTAACTTCAGCACCAGTTCCACCAGGATAAGTCAAAATGTATGAATCGGGGTCTGAAACTTTCTCTTTTTCAAATGGAATAGGGTCAGTGGACTGTGCAATTTCTGGTTCAAATTGAGTCACTACATCTGATGTTGTGGGATCATGTTGAGTGCTATCGTCTACTACAAAAGAGTCGGACTGAGTTATGGCATCTAATTGGGTTGGATCAGATTGAACATTGACGTCTAGAGATCTTGGGCCTGAATCCTCTTGAATTTGAACATCATCTCGACTTTCACCAGGTGGAGTCTTGTCTGACTTTATTATTGTGACTGTATCTTCTGATTGTGGTTGGGCTTTCTGACTTTCTCCACTTTCCAGCAGTTGTTCAATTTTTCGTTGAGCTTCCTGCTTCTTTCTCTTCTTTATATCTGATTTTGATTCTGGTTTTAACCTATCTTGAATTGGTTCCGAGTCTTTTGACTCTAACGCCGAATCTTTAAATTCAAGCTGAGGTTCAACATCAAGTTTTTCATGTTCTGTAGGAATTAATTCTGGAGCTTTGGATGAATCTTGTGGAGCTGATGAGATGGTCTCTGAGTCTTCTACCAATGGTTTGATTTCAGGTGAAGCAGCTACAAATTTTTTAATTTTCTCGATTCCATCTAGTTTGTCGCGTTCTGATGGTCCATCTGTGCTTTGTTTTTCTAAGGGTTGTTTTTCCATAGAAATGTTTGCACTTTTTGATTTATCCTCTAGTGAAAGCTCATCAGTTGATGGTACTGTTGGCGGGGACGAAATTGGTTCATCTTTTTTCGAGTCATCGGACTCAGGTTGACTGGCTGGAGCCTCTTGTTTAACAAGAGAAACTTCTTGAGGTTTTTCTACAGCTACAGTTTGCTCAGAATCTTTAACAGACAGTGACAGTTGAACAGGTTTCAGTGGCTCTTGAACTAAAGTCTCTTTATGAGAAGGTTTCCCTGTCCTTTCAGAGTCTACAGATTCTACTTTTTTGGTGTCATACTGAGTAGATTTTTCAGATGATAAAGGCTCAGACTGTGTGGCTTCCGAGAGACTTTCTGGGATGCTGTCAGACTGGGAGTATGTGTCAACTTTTGTGGGTTCTAATTGTATTCCAACAGAAACTTTTTCATCAGCAGGAAGTTTGACATTTATTTCAGATTCAGAGACTGCTGCCGGTTCTGTCTGCTCTTGGTTGGTGGGAACAACACCTTCAATTTTCACATCAATTACAGAAGTAGTTGGAAGGAATTCATCAGTTGGTTCTACATTTGCATCCGACGTTACCACTGCTTTGTCTGGGTCCACTGAACTGGTCTCTTTTTTCTTCAGTGGCTGGCTTTCTCCTGAAATGGTTTCTTCTGTCATTTTAGTTGTGACAACTGATTCATGGGTCATTATTTTATTTGGATCTTTACTAGAGAGCTCCACTATTTTATTTGACTCTTCTTGCATGGGAATTTCCTTTTCTTCTGATTTTAACTCAACATTTTCAATTTCTGGTTTTGAAACGGGAGTACTTTCTCCAAGATCTGTTGTGGAGATTGGAGAGGTTTCTGGAGTCATTTTTATTTCCAATTTTGGTTCCACAGTATCTATAGATTGTTGATTAGGAATAGGGGCTCGTGCAGTTTCTTGTTTTATTGGTTCAGGAACATTTGTACTTTGACCTGTTTGCTCTGGAGAAATTGAGGGTTTATCAGCTTGTGGGTTAATTTTAAGTGGCTCTATTTCTTGTGACTTTATTTGTTCAGTTGGGGGACTAGAAATTGGAGTAGTTTGGGTTGTGTGTGAGGTATGTGGTGATTCTTCCACTTGTGGTAATGTTTCTTCTGATTTTTGAATGGATGTAGTGACTGGTGTAATTTTTGGTGCAGAGTCAACTTGATCCTTAGACAATTCTGGTGGGAAAGGTTTACTGTCTTTACATTCTACCACTTGTGGCAATGTTTGTTCTAATTGAGTGGAAGGTATAGTGGCCGGTGTAATTTCTGGTGTAGAATCTACTTTATTCTTAGAAATTTCTGGTGGGGCAAATTTACTGTCTTTAGATTCTACTATGACTTTGTGCTCTTTGTCTTCCGGCTTTGAAATTTGACTTATGTCAACATGTGAAGCTGGCTTACTTTCTTCTTTTTGTTGTTGGGTTGAAAAGTTAATAGTTTGATCAATTGCTGGTGTGATAATTGACTGAATGGCTTGACCTGGTGTTGGTTTATCTTCTTGGTTTTCTAATATTTTATTGTTGGAAGTTGCACTACTTACTTCTATTTTTGTTTCTAAAATTGGCTTTTGTTCTTCAACTACTGGTAAACTTTCTTCTAGTGCTGTAGACACTGGCATAATTTCTGATGTAGAAACTATCGTGTCTAGTGCAGTTTGTGGTGCGACAGTAGGAACAATGTCCTCCTCATCTGAAATGAGCTTACTGTCAATTGTGGGTGCAGGTTTTGCAGAATCCACTTGAGAAGATAATTGTTCAAGTGCAGGTTCAATTTTTTCAGCTTCTGGTGTCAAAATTGACTGACTTTCATCTTTTAAATTGATAACTGTATTATTTGTAGCAATTGGAATAGATTCAATTACAGAGGTGGAGACTTCTTCCGTTGGGGAAGAAAGTTGTTTAATATTTTCAAACTCGGCCTTGGTTTTCTTTTCTGGTCCAGAAATTTGTACACTTTCCTTTTGTTCTGAAGCAATAATGTTTTCTATTTTTTCATCTTCAGGCTTTGGCGTACTTGTAACATTTTCTTCCTTTGGCTTTTCAGCTTTTGATTGAATTTCGTTGGTGGAGGTCAATGTAGGTAATTCAGTGAAAGTTGTTAAAGTCGACTGGTCTTTGGACTCAGTTGGAGTAGCAATTAATTTATTTTGTTGAATGTCGTCTGTAGGAATCAAGCTTTCTTCTTGTAATGGTGAAACTGGTTCGTTAAGTTTGGCAACATCTGGACTTTCAGTAATGTGTGGAACAGCAATTGGAGAGTTTTGTTGTTCTTTTGATTCTTCACCTGGTTGACCCTCTATGACTTCCTGTGGCAGTGAAATTGAACTGATTATTTCATTTGAGGTTGAAATTGTTGTGATTTGTTCAACAGAAGGAGAAATTTCAGTCGTTGATTTTGGTTCTGATGTAAGTTTACTTTCTTCAGGTTTTTGTGGTTGAACTGCTAGTTTTGGGTCATCAGTGGTATCACTGGCTATATTTTTGAATGATTCTATTTCTGGTACAGAAGTTACATCTTTGAACTCTGAAACTTCTGTCACCACTGGTTTTGTGACGGGCAACTGTTCACCTTGGTCTGGTCCTGATAATTCCACAGGTGTTTTCTCCTTTGAATCTTTTTGGCTTTTCTCATTTTCTAAAGATTTGGTAACTGATTTTTCAGTTTCTAGTGGAAGAACTGGAGTTGAGTTTATATCTAATGTAAGTTTGCTTTCTTCGGCTTTTTGTTGATGAACCACCACTTTTGGCTCATCAGTGGTAGCACTGGCTATTTCTTGAGATGATATTGATTCTATTTCTGGTACAGAAGAATCATCTTTGAATTCTGAAACTTCTGGCACCACTGGTTTTGTGACGGGCAACTCTTCTCCTTGATCTGGTGCTGATGATTCCACAGGTTTTTTCTTTGTTTCTTTCAAATCTAAAACTCCTGCAATTGAAACAGGCAACTCTCCTCCTTGATCTGGTTCAGATAATTCCACAGGCGTTTTCTTCTCTGCATATTTAGGCTTTTCTTCTTTTTCTAGGGATACAGTAACTGCTTCTTCAGTTTCTAATGGAATGACAGGAGTTGGTTCAGGTTGTAGATCCTTGACAGTACTCAAATTATCACTTTGTTTGACTGTTGATTCCAAAGTTGGCACAACATGTGACATTTCCGGTTGACTATCAAGTCCAAGATTATTTTGTGCACGTGTATTATTGTCAGTGGACATTTCTTTCTTCTCGTCCTCTTTTCTTGGATGACCCTCGGATATTTCTAACTTGGGCTCAGAGTCTGGTGCTGGAGTTGACAATTCTGGTTTTAAATCTTGTTCAACTTGTAGCTCTAGTTTTGTTTGTGTGTCCAGGGTTTCAATTTGTTGTGGTGCTTGTCTGTTCTGGATTTCAGCATCCTTTGGGATTGTTTCCAGGTGCACTGCTACCGGGGGAATATTTTCGTACTGAGTGGCTATATTGGACAATCCAGGCTCCGTTGATGTTGACATTTCAGTTTTTTCTGGACTGGATTGCATGGCTCTGTCATAAACTTCTGGCATTGACTGTGTGGACTGCTCATGTTGCTCTGGGGTGGACTGTATCAAAATTGTTTTTACTTCTGGATCTGACTGAACACCAGTTGTTGTTGATAGAGGTTGACACGTAGCATCATGTGACTGTACTAGAATTTCTTGTGTTATTTCATTTGTAGTTTTGACTGGGCTAATTTTAATTTGTTCATCAAAAACCATTTGACCTTTAGTGCTAAGGGGTTCTTCTTCTGGGGAAGTCAGAATTGATTTTTCCTCCCTAGTACTATCATCGCTAACTGAAATTGGAGTTTCAATCGATTCTTTTTGAGCAGTGACTTCAGGCGATTGTTGAAAAGGATGACTAATTTCTGTAGCTAATGGGATGGCAGTAGTTTTGGTCTCGGGTTTTTTGTCTTGTTTTTTCTCCTTAGCAGGTGATTTTTCCTTCTCTTTCTTTACAGAAATTTGAGGGACTGGCTCTGAAACTATTTCCGTTGTGATTGAGGACACAATTTCAGGCTCATGGTGGGTTTGTGTTGGCACTTTTGTGGATGAAGATGCGGTGGTGTGGTCATGAATAACTGGAGAAGGCAGTGAAGTTTCAACAGGACTGGGGTCAATTTTACAAACTTTTGATTCTAAATTCTGTTCCTTTGGCTCTTCATCTTGTGGCTGATGCTCATGGTGTTGTTTTGGAGATTCAGCTTCTGCAATAATGGGAGGAGTAGAAACGTCCAAGCTAACTTTAACATCCTCAGCGACTCTGTCTGGAGAAGACAATATGGGATGAGTTGCGTCATCTCTAACATCACTAGACTGGAGTACCGGTGACATTAAAGTACCCGAAATCTTTTTCGTGGGTTCCCACTGAGTATCAACATCCTCTGTAACGACTTTGTGAGGAGTTAACTGTGTTGTTGCATCTTGCGTATCATGTGATTGTGCTGTGAGTTGGGTTGTAGCATCCATAGTTTCTAGAGGGACTTTTTCCTCCATTAATGTTTCTACACTCGTCACATTTGATTGTAATTTGGGCACTTGACTTAATACTTCAGATGGCTCTTCAACGGATGGTACAGCTGAACTTTCTACATGAGATTTGTCAACATGGCCATCACTCTCTAGCTCAACAATTTCTACTTTTTTGTCTGGTAGAACGTCCTCTTGGTTACTAAAAGGTTTAATTTCTAAGATGACAGTGGATTTAGAAGGACTGGATTCTTCTTTAGGACTAAAATCAGATGATGGATGAGATTCAGTTACATGCTGAACAGTGGGTTCACCCTTAGTAATATTGATGGCTGGACCACTAGAAATCTCAGAAGTTTGTTCATCAATTTCATCGGGTTCTTCAATGACTTCCTCTGTGACGGTCTCAACTCCATTAATAATGACAATTTTTCTAATAATTTTACGCCGTTTTCGAATCACTCTTCTTGTCACGTGTTGTGTAACTTGACGAACTCGAACTGTAATATTTTCTTCACCACCTGAAATATCTTTCAATTGACTAGAGGAAATTGGTAAATGTTGAGATAAAATATTTTCTGGTAGAGTTATGGCTAAATCTGCTTCTGTAATCTCAGGCATTGGTGGGATGGGCTCAGTTGTTGATTTTTCAGGGGAGGATGGTGTTGATGAGCGGTCATCACTTCTTTCTTCAAATGACTGAACCATGGATACTTCTTTCTTTTGACTAAGCATGACTGTTCTGGAGACGGTGGTACGATATTTGTCTCCATTTTCATCAGTTGTTTCACTAGCTACAAATTGTTGTGTTGGAATTACGATTGTTGAGACGTCTACGGCATGGAAGGAAGCATGGGAGGGAATATGTGTTGGTGATGTTAGCAGTGGCACATCCCTTCGGGTGTCAGGCTCTTCTCGAATGGCAACTGCGTTGGCATCTACACAAAGTTTTTTTGTAAGAAAAAACTGGTTAAAAAAATATCCTAACAAATCAGATCTTGTTTTTGCCATATTTTACAGAAAAAAAATTTAACTACATTTGTACAGGAAACTAGTATAAAATAAACAAACATAATTCTATATGGATGTTATGCATAAAAGCTCAAAATTCATAAACAAAAACTATAAATAATATATTATGCAAATAAAAAAGCTATTTTACGGATCACTTGCTCAAAAAAAACTTGGTCAAAATCATTAAAAGAAAATAGTTATAAAAGACAGACAGAATAAATACATTTTAATTGGGTAACTACAAACTAGTAAATTTTGAAAGTCAATCAAATAGGTACTTTATCTATATAAAAAAGCATTAAAAATATTTTTGTGTAATTTTTTGCAGTTTTTGCACAAAGAAATAAATTTACCCTCTTCATCTCGACTCTCCGTCAGTGTGGGCTCTTTATCTGAACTTGAAAGCTTTCCAACAATCCGCTTTGTACCAATCTACAACACAAGAGATAGAACTGATCATCTTACCTGATAACTGATAAATTTTGTAATTTTGCAAACGTCAGTAGTTTTTGCTGTAGAATGGCCCATACATAAACAACTCAACAAATACAAAAGAAGTAGAAAACAAACATTTTTTTGGACATGACTTTTTTCACTCCTTACTAAATTGTTTGGTTTACTACTTTTAAATAACAATAGCCAGAGCTTTTTTTGTTAGTCAAATTTATTAATTTATGCGCACACACGCATGAATCAAAGAGAGCAGAACTTTCTGAGAAAAATTTAGAGTTTGTCTATCTTTTTTGTATTTTTTTTTGTTGGTTTGTACCATTTCATTCAAGTACCATGCAGAGGAGAAAAAACAACTCTTGTGTATTGTAAAAAAAACAAAATAGAGAATATCTTACACAGTCAATAAAATTATTCTTATACGAGGCTAATTAGAAAAGGACACATTTTGTTAGAAATTTTACTCACATTAAGTTTCCCAGTCTGTGTTTCCAACCCTCTTACACGATATAACAAGTCCTGTAAAGTTTGACGAAGAGTTTGAACCTCACCATCGTCCTGTGGTAACTTGTGCAGAGTGTTGGTCAACATGTTTCCGGTTTCTTTGAGAATTTCTAGTCTATCAAGGAGATCCTGGATTTTTGATTAAAGGAAAAAATATAATTTAGTCTAATAGAGATGGACAGGAGAAGAGAAACCTGTAGACATGTCGACAGGTCAATTTAATTGCAGTTAAATGAGAAAATTTACCTTGGTAGTTTCAAACGTTTTTTCCGCATCCTCCAGCTTGAGGTTTGTTAGTCTCTCCACTGTGTCGTTTACTTCCTTTTCTAAATGTTCAATTTCCACGGACAAGAAATCCTATAAAAATAATTTAGTCAAAATTAAAATTTCCATTAACTTTCACTTCTGAAAAATAAAACACAACTTTACAGCGTTTCAATGTTTTTAGCACCGTTAATATTCAACAAAAAAACACAAACACACGCGCTTCTTAAGCTATTTTAGTCAATTAGTAATTATAAAGTCAATTGAAACCAATAATGTCAATACAATTTTTATAAAATCAAAAACCTTCAGTCCTTTTTGTAGTTGTGACTTTATATGAGAAAAGTCGTCAAAAAAGTCGTTTGGATTCTAAAAATTTCACTCGAATGTTTTTGTCTAAACTTTTCTCTGTGTGATGTTTAGAGGCACAGTTTTTTAACGAAAGTAATCAACAGCTCGCCTGCTTAAGTCATTTGACGTAAGAGTAAAATGCAAAGCTAAATCCTTGACGCCCAATGTAATTATTATATTAACCAGAGGAGGAGGAGGAGAGAGGAGAGTTAAAAACAAAACATGACTTGAGACATTTCAAAGTAAAATATCTTTACAGGACAGAGTCAATACATAACATTTAAATTTCATTACGTCTGCGTGTATACATATAGTAAAAATATCGTTCAAGACGTTACACACTTGAACGAAGGCCACACCATGTGTATAGTGGTTTAAACCTTCTTGTTGCTGCATAATTTAACCCGTCGTAAAAATAAGTAGGTGATATACATTGAGACAACCTGAATTGACATAGTTGGCACGGCTTTCAGCAAGCAAAAAAAAATTTAGTAAGTATCCCATACTCGGTGGGAAAAAAATTATTGTATACATGAATAGTGCATCATGGTTTAGCGGAAGCTCCTTTGTAAAAAAGATATTATCATTGCCAAAATATTCCTCTATCCTTCAATATATACAAAATATTTCACAAGAGACAAAAAAGTTAATGATGAGCATTACTGGCGACAATTATATACAAAATGAATATTATTTGTGACTTTAAATTATACTGTAGTTATAGCACATTAATAAGCTTGATTTTTAACATTAACGTCATGCAAATTACAGTAAAGGACAGGGACGAGAAGTTTATTTTTACAGTAGAGATTAAGATTCTTTTTGTTAATTTAGCGTATAGATGTAATATTAGTACATTCTCTTTTTTTACACAGAAAGAGAGAGAGAGTGAAAGCGCAATTATTTTATGTAGCGACACAAAGGATTATTTGACACACAAAATGTAAAGGCACAACTGTTGCGAGATATTGAGAAGAAAAAACTTCACGGCAAACCAAATAACTTTTGGAACATAAAATAATAACCTTTATCTTGAGAATATCTTCATCTGGTTTATTCATTAAATTATCCATTTCCACCAACTTTGTTGATTCAGTCTCTCCCATTTGTGGAGTCTGTTCTGTTGTTTCTCTTGTTGTAACTTTTATTTTTTCACCAGCCATGGGTACATCTGAACTGAGATGAGTACTCCAATCCATCCAATTTGACATGGCTCCCGAAAGACCCGTATACAATAATTCAGTCACTGGATGTTGACGACGATTGCCACTACCATCATTACCACTACCATTGTCTGGAGGATTATTTCCTCCTGGGGGAGACTTGTCTGATGGAGGTGGTTGGGAATTTGTAGAGTCTTCTTCTTTGTCATCTGATTTCTTTCTCTTTCTTTGAGCTTCTAAATTTTCTTGCCAAAGTATTTCTGCTTGCAGATATATTGGTAAATTGATGGAATCTGTAATGGGCTCCTCAAGAACTTGATCTTCGTTGGATTTTGTTTCCAACTCTTGTTTATTTACGGCACTTCTTTCTTCAACATGGGGAGATGTTTCATGTACAATTAAATTTTGTTCTGTAATCTGACTTTGGACTGGAATTGGTTCTTGTGAATCAATTAATTTCATTTCTACTTTTGCTTTCTTTCCTTTTTGAGGAGGAGACAAAGGGGGTTCATTATTTTTTGCTGGTGTCAATGACAAACTTTGAGATGTTTTATCTGAATCTAGTTGAATTTGATGATGGCTAGCTTGTGAACTTGAAGGAATACTACTTTGTTCTTTTGGAGAAGATATGTCTATATTTTCTGTTGGCACTGGAGGTAATTCTTTAGTTTGAATTTCATCTGCAAATTTTACTGATTTACCAGACTTTTTTCTTGGAACGGCAATTGGTCGAGGAATGACTGGTTCACTCACAATTGTGTCCATTGCATCAACACCAAATTCGATACGAGCTGATTTGCTAATTCCAAAAGGAGAAGTTTTCTTTTCCACTGGAAATGGAATCATTTCTTCCACATCTACAGCTCTAATGGGAGCACCAGCAATTTGTATGGAGTCAGCTATATTTTTACCAGATCGACCCTTTGTTGGTTTTACTGATGATTTCAAAATGTTTGGAGCAATTATTACTTTCTCCTCTTTCTCTTTAGTGATTTTTGTCTCAACAGGAGAACTTTGGCCAGCTGTCTCTGTTTTAATTATTTCTTGAGGCAGTGGAGGAGAAATTTCTTGAATGGTCAATTCAATTTTATCAGGTACAATATTTTGATCTTTTTGTTGATGTTCAAGCTTTTGTGGGTTTTCTTTACTTTGAACCTTTGTAGTAGGCTGAGAAGAACTAGTGGGTGAAAAAACCTTTGCCATTTCAGACTCAAAATCAAAGTCAAGCATCTCATCCTCAAATTTTACAGAATCTTTGGGAGAGGTTGGAATATCATTAGCAATGGACAACATCTCAGCGGCCACAGACATCATTTGGGCTGCTGCGTTGGCTATTTCTGCTGCAATATCTGGAATTTCTTCTCGACTTGTTTTTTTACTACTACCTCCAGATGGTACATCTTTCACGGAGTTTTTAATTTCACTGACAAGAGGACAATTTTCAATACTTGACAAATTTATTATGCTCAAGTTTACACCTTGTTCAGTGGGTGTAGGTACATTTTTATCTTCTTTAACTTTGGTCACTTCCGCTGACTCAGGTGATATTTTTTCTGTAAGGATTTGTGGTTCAACATTTGAGATTTTAGCTTCACTCGACTCTTCAATCTTTGCCATTGGTTGGTCTTCCATATTTAGAGGCACATCAAGGCTCTGAACTGAATTTTCATTAAGTAAATTTTCATCTACAATTTTATTTGTATTTTTTGGCTTATTTTCTAAGGTCAATTTATCAGCTATACTCTCTTGCCAGTTTCGTTCAGCATCATTGAGGAAAATGGAAAGATAATTGAAATCTGTCTGTACTCCTGCTAGTAGAATTTCTTCCATTGTTTTGTCTGGTGGTAATTCTGTAGGCCTACTCTTTGTTGTTTCTTTCTCAGATGAATCTGATTTTATATTGGCAGTCAATAATTTATCTTGCTGAGTTGGAGCTTCCACAGGTGACAAGTTTTCAGGTGTGTTAATTAATTTGTGACTTTCATCTGAAGGAATTGATGGAAGTGTTGCTGTTTCAGGTGTGGGTTCTACATTCAAGATGGAATTTTCAGTACTTAAAATTGGTACAGTCGGAACCTCAACTGGAGGTGCAAGCTCGAGTTTTGATTTTTCAATGTATTCTTGCCAGTCTTTTTCAGCCTCATCATACATGACAATATTCGGTAGAAAAGTTGACTCTTGAGGATTCAATAGTTCTTGGCTTGACTCATTGGACTGGTGAATGTCAATTGTTGATGGAGCTACAACTAGAACTTCGTTAAGATTTTCATGGGGTTTCTCTACCACAATAGAATCTGACGTCAAAGAAATTGGTTGACTTTTACTATCTTCTGCTGGAAATTGGGGTTCATTTATTTCAGTAGAAAGTTGAGTTTGAGCATCTAATTCTTGTTTTGTTAAACATTTGGGGGATATTGCTCTTTCAAGTTTATTTATTTCTTCAAATTTAGATTCCATGTTTGATTCAGTCAGAACAGAGTGGGCATAAAGGCATACATTTGAGGGTTCAGACTCGAGTTCAATTTCTCTTATTGTTGTTTCTTCTATTGTGTCAGAAGATGTGTAATCCAACTCGTCTGAATCTTTGAGTAGATTTTCAATGGAAGACATTTCTTGTTGTTGTGAGAAAACACTTTCAGGCTCAGATACAATTTCTGTGGTTGTGTCAACGACGGTGGGTTCAGAGATTAAGTCAATTACCAGTTGCTGTTGCTCCAATGTTTTCTTTTCCAATTCAATTGTTTGTGGAGGTTGTTCCATTGTAACAACAATTGGGCCTTCAACAGTTGTTTCATTTATTGAGTCAGAAATTGATCCTTTAATTTTCAAGTCACTTTCTACGATTGATTTTTCATCAACAGGTAACGCTGAATCATTCGGCTGTTGGCTCTCTGTCAATGTTGGTTTCTCACAAATTTCAACCTCAATCGCACCTATACTGGGGGGTGAGGGAGAGTCTTTATCAGTAGTTGACGAAATGTGAGAGTCATGAGGCAACGACATTTCTTTGTTCTTTTGCTTTCTCTGCTTCTTAGAATTTGTCTTTTCTGTTGGCTTGGCTGGCTCCTCAACTTTCTCCAGGGGTTTTTCGATTGGAGTCTGTGGTTCAATCGGAAGTGTTAGAATTGGGGCGCTAGGTAAATTTTCTTGTTGTTTACCAAATTCTTCTGAAATTTTGACTGGCTCTAATGTATCAACTGGAGCTTGAGCTACATCACTTCCTGAGTTATCCAAGAGACTTTCCTCTGATTTTTGTGTAGAAAATACGGCTTCTACTACAGTAGGTGTTTCAATAGGCTCAGTGGTTACGCCTGTAGACAAAATTTTGGTTTCATCAGATAAAGACATTTCCCTTTTCCTTGGCTTTCTCTTCTTAGAATTTGTTTTCTCTGGTTTTTCCACTGAAGCAACTCCACTTTCCATAGGTAGTTGATAATTTGTTTTCTCCAATGTAGGTTCTGTTGGTTCAATATTCAATACTTGAGACTCATTCGTTCCTAATACTTCAGCGGATGGTAAACTTCCTTCCACAAGAATTGTTGTAGTGGATGACAAGTCTGAAGCAGGTATGTCATTTGAAGTCAATATTTTAGATTCTACAACTAGCGGCTCAACTTTATGAATAATTTCCTCTGGCTCTCCACCTTGTGGCACAATAGTGGTTGACAGTGGAGTACTCGGGAGACTTTCCGGTGAAACGATGATTGAATCCTGTGGTTTAACAGGCTCTTGGGTTACTGTACTGGAGTCCACAGACACCTGTGAGCAACTCAACTGACTTTCTTCTAATACTGGTTTGGCAGGTGGGTCATCAGTTGTTTTTATTGGGGAGGATTCTGGTGGAGTAGCAGTCTCTGTTTCATTTGTGGATGAAATTTTAGGCTCATCAGGCAATGGCAATTCATTCTTCTTTTGCTTTCTCTGCTTTCTTGAATTTGTCCTTGTCTTACCGACAGGTACATCTTTCTCCAGAGCTGGTTCATCATCCACACTTGAAATTTGTGGCTGGCTATCAGTCGTCAGTACTGTGGGTTCAGCGGATGGTGGACTTTGTAATGTTTCTTGGGCAGTGGTGGTGATTGAGTCACGTGGTGTTGCATCTGACCCCTTAATTTTAGGTTCGTCAAAGACAAGTTCTTCCTTCTTTCTTTTCCTCTGTTTTTTAGAATTTGTTCTTGTTTTTTCTGTGTTCTCTGCATCTATTTTGCTGTCTAATTCTGGCAAAGCTTGTAAATCATTTGCTTTCTCCAAGTTTTGAATTGATTCCGTTTGTGTCAAACTAACGATTTGTGGTTCATTTATTGAGCATTCAACTAAACTTTCCTCTTTTGGGTCTTGTGTTGGAGTTGCTGTTAGTATTTCCGTTGGCTCTTGCGGCAAGTCTATTGGTTCAAGTACTTTTTCTAGGTCATCAGGAATATCAGATTTTATGGAAGTGGCTGTTGTGGACTCAACAGATTGCTTTGTGTCACTAGCTGTCGATGAAGGAATGGGTTCATCAGATAAAGAAACTTCCTTATTCTTTGTCTTTCTCTGCTTTCTAGAATTTGTCCTTGTTTTGGCTGATTCGGGTTTAAAATCTCCTCCTTGTTCTCCACCTTCCACAGACTCTGTAGAAACTATTTCTTTTGGCATTACAAGTGGCTCATCTTTTTCCAGATGCATAGTATCTGCAGGAGGAGTTCCCAATCCTTCATTTGGCTCTCCTCCTGTCAGATTAAATTTTTCTTGAAGAATGGCAGCTTTTGCTGCTTTTTGAGCTGCAAGCTTTGCCAAAGCCTCTTCTTTTCTAGATAAAGCTACAGATTTCCCTGACCTTCTACGTCGTCTTTTTGTCTTTGATTTTTTAACTTGGAGATGAACACCGGCTGTGACTTCATCTTCAGTCGTTTCACGGTCCGACTCACCCATTGAGGCATCAGAATGTAGAAAATCATTTGTGTCTGATGAAATAGAGTCGGATGTTAATGGTGGTAATTCACATACAAGAATTGGAGGTTCTTTTTCTGAAATTTCACTAGTAGTTACTACAACAGATATTTTTTCATTGTCTTTGATTTCTAAGCCAAGTTCAACTGGAGCTGCAGAGTCTGTTAAATTTTCTGTGGTGGTCAATTCAACATTTGTTGACTCCAAAACTGGAGTAGTTGCTGTACTAGATTTATCAACTGGACAGACTGCTTCAGATACTGTTGCTGACTCTACTTGTCCCCATTCAAGAATTGGCATAATTTCTAGTTCCTCCTCAGGCTCTGGTTCTTTATCCTGAAGCTTCTGAGTTTTTATTTCTGGTGTGTGACAAACAATCTCAACTTCTGTCACTGGAGAAGTTGTTGGTGTTTCATATGAATCTTTGGCTTGAGTTGACAGTAAAATTGGAGTCTCATCTGGCATGTCAATCTCTTTCTTTGATTTCTTTTTATTCTTTTTAGAATTTGTCCTTGTTTTCTCAGCCATCTCAACTGGTTCATCTTCTGAAGCCTTTTTGCTCTCCAATTCTTTCAAAACTGGCAAATCTGCTAGTAATAATGGCTCAAGTTGACATTTAATAATTTCTACGAATGGATCTTCTGGTCTAATCTCAGGTGTTGGAAGTGGAGTTCTCGGTAAAGTTTCTAATTCATTGCTACTTTTTGTTGAAATAATTTCTGTATCAAAATTTTCAATTTGCTCTTGCCGTACATTAGTTGATACCTCTAAACTATCCAGTTGACTTTCTTTTAATACTGGTGTGGCAGGTAGTTGCTCTTCAGCTTCAGTTGTGGTTGTTGTGGATAAAGATTCTGTAGTAATTGGTAGTGTGGAATCAGTCTCTGTTATTTCAACAGTGGAGGGAATTATCGTCTCATTGGGTGTTTCATTCTTCTTTTGCTTTCTTTGCTTTCTAGAATTTACTCTTTTTTTGTCAGTTACAGCTTCAGTTTTACTGTCTACATTTGACACTGGCACATGTTCAGATTTTTGCATAATTTCTAAGCTGCAAACTTCACCCTCTGTCGTTGTTGGGATTTGGTTTGTGATTGGCAAAGTATTCAAATCTGTACTAGTCTGGATTGGAACAATCTCAATTTGTTCATTAGTTTTATCACTGAATTCAATGGATTCTAAATTCTTCTCCATACTTTCTTCTGGTAATGGTTGGCTAGGTAAGTCAGTGGTTACTGAACATTCGGCTGGGGTTGAAGGGGTGTCCTCAGCCTCTTTGATATTAATTTGAGATGAATTTTTAGTCTCATCAGACAAAGGCATTTCATTTTTCTTTTGCTTTCTCTTTTTAGAATTTGTCCTAGTTTTCTCTGTAGTTTTCACAAATTCTGTTTTGCTTTCTACAGTGGGTTGATCAACAGGAGAAACGTCCGGTGATTCTGATGATGGAATACTTGAAACTTGGGGAGAAGCTTCAGTTGTAATTACAGGGAGGTCAGTGCATACTGGAATTTCTAATTGTTCTACCATTGTAGTTGTAGGTTCTGCAGTAGCTTCATCTGTATTTTTTAATTCAGCTGGAGTTATAATTTCAGGTTCAGTGAACACGGAAACTTTTTCCTTCTTCTTTTGCTTCCTATTCTTTTTAGAGTTGGTTTTTGTTGTCTCGGGTGGTTCCTCTGAAACTTTGTTAGTACTGTCAAATTCAGTCAAAACGGGTAAATTCTCGGATTTCTCCAACAGAGGCTCAATATTCACAGCAGCTAATTGACTTACAATTTCTTTTGCTGGTGAAAGAGATTCCGTACTCGGTTTATTTACGAGTTTGTAACTACTATCTGTAAAAATCTTTACTGTGTCCAGTATATCATTAAGTATTTCAGCTTGTTCTTGAACCATGTCACTCAATTCAACTTTAACGGGTACATGTTTACTGTCATCCACTGCTGTGGCCACTGTTGTGTCGTCTGTAGTAGAAAGTGAAGAATCTTTTGAAATTTCAGTCTCATCAAACAAAGAAGAGTCCTTTTTCTTTTGCTTTCTTTGTTTTTTAGAAGATGATTTTGTTGTATCTGGTGTTGGCTCTACCTTTTTGCTTTCCAAGTCTTTTAAAATGGGTAAATAAGCAAATGCACCCAATTGACATTTAGTAGATTCTCCACTAGAAACTTGTGACTCAATTCCAGTTGTTGGAGGTTGAGTCATGGGTGAAATCTCTGTACTTTCTTCTACAGAAGGCTGTACTGTATTTAATTTGTCTTCAACTGGGTCTTGAGTTAACTCAATTTTAGTTACCTCTGTAGTTGTGATTTCTACATTTGGTTCATTTTCAGATTTATTTTGTTTATTCTTTCTTTTTGAAGGTTTCTTTTTCTTTCCAAAATCAATTTCAAAATTTTGTGATTCCTGAATTTGTGGTTTGACATCATCAGCAATTAGTACTTGAGATGGAGAAGATTCAATAGTACTTTCTTTAGTTTCTGGCTGCTTAGATTGTACATTTTCTACTGTCAAGACCTCAGAAGAAAGGACTTCACCATCCCCACCACTGAAATCTAGGTCAGTTATCAATGGAGGTAAATCATGGACAATTTGAGCTGGTTTGACAATGTCATTGATTGTACCAGATTGATTTATCTCTACAATTACAGGACTCAAATCCTCTGGGTAGTTGTGTGTCAGAATAAGAGTATCCTTTTTTTCTACTTTATCTAGTAGGTCATCAGCACTCTTTAATTCCTCTAGGAGCGGCGTAAAGATTGGATCTGAGTTAATTCTGTCGAATGTTTCATGGTCATGTTTACTTTGACTCGTTTCCACTAAACCTGCGACGGGTGTTTCAATACTCTCAATCTCAGGCTCTAGTGATTCAAGCTGTTCTGTTGCAACATCAAAATTGTAATAATTTTGACTTGATTTTATTTCATCAGCCAACGACACAATATTCTGACTCTCATTTTGACCTTTTTCTATATCTAGTAGAATGGGAGGAAGGAATTCAGTTTCTTCTTGATCTGGTTGAGGAAAGTCAAATGGACATGAATCTTCTGGAATAATTATGTCAGCACTGACTACTTCCTCTGTCAAAATGTCACTAGAGAATTCACTTTCTCCAACAATTTCAAATGGAATAATACTTTGAATCTCATTGGCTGTAGAGGTTGTCATTGGAGTGTACAACTTGTCACTTTTTTCTTTCTCATTGTCATTATCAATGACATATAGACTCACATTTTGATATTCTTGTGGACTAAAACTTGTCTCTTCTAGTGATGCATTAGATAATTCAGCTGAAATGTTGGTAAAGTCAGCCTCGAGGATAGGAGTGTCCAATTGTGGTTTTATGTCAACAATTTCAAACTCTTCATCATTCACAATGGGATGAGTTTTCTCAAGCTCTGGGATTGGTGTCGTATTACTAGTTGACACGGAGGTCTCTAATAAATTTTGATTTTGACTTTTTTCTGTCTCATCCTCGTCAAGACTAATTTCAACTAGAGATGAGATGACAACTGGAGGAGGCTTTTTACTCTGTTCAGCTGTTGCCCCTTGTTGTGAGGATAAAGTTTCATTTGTAATGAATTCGGACTCCGTTTTAGTACACTTTTTTTCCTTTAATGGATCCATCGCGCAAGGTATTTGTTCTTCTTGTAGCGTGGCGTTAATTACCTGTGTCTCATTTGATTGGGATTGTAAACACTTGAATGCATCATCATTGACCTCGAAACTGTCTGCAGTGACAGTACTCTCTTTTTCTTCCGTAGTTGTATTTATTTTTACTGGCTCTTTTTTGGCATTTCGTTTTCTCGGTTTCTTTAGTTTGGGCATGAGGGTGACATTGGACTCAGTCAAAGTAGTATCGGATTTTTTCTCAGGCTCAGTTGGGGTGACAGCTGTTAATGATCCCACTGCATTACAAGAATCAAGGGAAGGAGAGTCTTGTTGTTGCAATGCAACATTTTCAGTCACATGTTTCCCTTTTTTACTCAAAATTTTCTCTACCTCTTTTAATGCCGTTTCAACATCATCATCATCTGTTGTGGGACCATGTTTTGACTTCCGCTTCCTTTGTCTCTTCTTTTTAATTTCACTTGACTCGGATTGATCTTGTATAATATTTTCTTCATTATTTATTTCTTGGACAACTGGAGTGGCCACTAGAATTGGACTAGTCACTTCTGATTCTATTTTCTTTTCTAATTTTGGCACTTGAGTGGTCTCTATTTGAACTTCATCCTGTTCTTTTTCAATAGGAGTTTTGACTTGAGTCAATTTTTTGTTTGCATCTTTCTTTGTGGCAGGTCTAGAAGTACGACTAGTATCACAGCTAGATTTTTTAGTTTCTCCTTCCTTCTTGGATTTGACATGAGATTTTACTGATGGTTCATCACATTCCTCTTGTTCGTCATTTTTAATCATGGATACTCGTGGTTGAGGAATTGTAAAAATTTCTTCCTCTTGTGGTTGCTCGTCGTCATTCTTTGACCTAGATTTACTACGACCCTTAGTCCCTCGATGACGTTTCTTGCCTCCATAGGGACTTTTTGTGGCTTCTTCTGTTGAGATGACTAGACCGGGGATTGTTGGATGATAAAATATTTTTGAAGAAACATTTTGTGATGGAGCTACCACAGGTGTAGTCGTAATTGAGGGAATACTTTCTGTTGAAACATGTTGTTGTTGTTGTTTTTGTTTAGCTTCTTCAAATGTATCTTTTGACCTTGGTACAAATTCCTCTTGTGATGTTTTAAAAGATGGTTTGTAAGAAGCTTGATTTTTACTAGGTTTAAAAGAAGAACCCCTAACAGTTTGAAAATTGTCGTTCGTTTCGTGAGGTGGTTGAGATTGAAAGGAAGATGAGGAGGTTGGAGTTGGACTTTGTCTTGAATCTCTGAAGCCTTTTGGGCGGAAACTAGTCTTTTTAAATGGTGAAAAATCTCTTGATGAAGAGTCTGGATTAGAACCTTGTGAAGAATTTCGTTGTGGTAATTGTCCTTTATAATTTCTTGACTTGTATCTTCCACGATAATCTTGTCTTTGTTGTTGTTGCTGTTGGTCTTTATCATGATTTTTACTAGTAGAGCTTGACTGTCTATTTTCCTCAATTTCAGAGAGTAATTGAAGAGGAATATTATCCAATGATCTTGTCTGTTCTAAATTTCCCAAAGATAAATTTGTTCGTCGTCCAAAAAATACTTCCGCATAAGATGGCCCATTAATTTTACGAGTAGTGGTGAGAGATGGCAAATTCGATTCAGATGATGCATTCATTAATTTATTATTATTATCAATGTTCAAACTGTAAGGAGATGCGGAAACGGGTCGAGGTGGTAGTCCATCAATTTTTGGATTTTGAATTGAATTGGATTGATGGAGAGGAGGAGGAGGAGGATGTGAATGTCTTTTATTGTCAATTACATAAGGATGAGACTGACCATCATCTCTTGTATGAACTGTCATGTCAACATTAGATGAAGGAGAATTTAAAACAAGTAGAGACATTCCATCCGGTAAATTTTCTTGTTGGTAATAATTTACAGAACAACTGGCATCTCGAATAATTTGGCTAGGCGTAGTACCTTCAGTCTCATAATTAGTCGTCTTGTCATTTGGCTCTTGTGGGGATGGTAATTGTACTCCGGGATCAAATGTGGGTGAGTCCAAATTTTCATAACTTAAATTGTCATTTGAGTAATTTGCATAAACTTGTTGTTGTTGTTGTTGAGGCTCTTGAAAAGTATGAGGAGTAGAAGTAGAAATGGGAGCATGGTGAGGAGTAAAGACTTGAATTTGATGTATTCGATCTTCTTGCTCATTTTCATTTTCTTGATCTAATAATAAATCTTGACTACTATGACTAAGTCTACTAAGGTCATCGTTGAATTGAGGAGGACAAGGACTGGATCGTCCAAAAGCAATGTCTGCATATGATGAACGACCATCATCAGCAGTTGGTGGTGATGATGAGTGTGTTTGTAATTGTGAAGACTGTGAAGATTTCTCTCTGTCAACTTTCCTTGTTGCAAGTTGAAATTTCTTTTCCATGATGTAATATTCTGGAGGATCAATTTGTCGTATTTTTTCCTTTAGCTGTAGTATTTGACGAGCCTAATATATTTATTAGGGCCACCAAAAAAATAATTTTACCTTATGAAAATCATAATAACTATAGTTATGTATTATATTTAATAAACTTGTGGCTTGATTTTCACTCGATTTTCTTTTTCGTTCTCTCGAAACTGTTGATATAATTTGTATAATGATATGGGACAAGTACGTACTGGTAAACAAGTGTAATAGTTTTTTTTTGATTCAATCAAAATTTTAATTTTGGTCGTGTAGTAGTAGTGTAACTTCAGTCGTTGTTAAAATTTTCAACATGATCACATATAATGTCACTGTCAGTGTGTGGTGGGAAACAGAAAAAAAGAGAGAAAATTTTCTTTTTCTTTTTAAAAACTAATAAGATTAAAACTAATAAGATTCCTTGTATTATCTTTCTCGTTCTCTCTCTCTGTGTTGTATTCGTATAGTTAGAGGTATGTAATATTTACTTAATAGTCACATAGAATTAGCAGCGTACGTACACAAGTCGAATCAATGTTAAACTGATGAAGTTTTTTTTGCACGGAAGCATACATTGGCATGGGCGTTAGACTTAGAATATTTTTTTGGCAACGAATATTATTAAACACATTCGGAGGAAGGATCCGGGCTTGGGTTGGTTGATGAAGTTGATGCTGCTGCTGAGGGGAAAAGTAATTTTTGCTCCCAAGGAATGAATGGAATGGTTCTCGCTCTCTCAGACAGTAACTTGCTACGAATGTAAAGGTTGTGTAGTCGGAGTACCCAGCACCATGAGGAGCTTGATACGTTCGTTTCTTGCTTGAATTTTAGACAGAATAATTCGAAGCTTTTCTTTCCAAGCCTGTGTCCTCGACCAGGAAAAAAACATACAGACAATTCCCAAAGCCCAAAATTAGAAGCCACCTTTTTTTTATTCCGTATTTTTACTTGCAAGCATAACTTATAACATATACACATAGTGTGATGAACGCATACGATATAGTGGATGATGCCGAAAGATATTTGTCTATTCTACTTATAATGTTGTTGTTCAAAATACTTTTTTTTTGGCCTATAGTCACTACTTATGCCTACAACTAAAGACTAAAGATGTACAGCAAAAAAAAGCATAAGAGTACGTTACGTAATTTTACGTTAAGATATACAAAAGGCACAGCTCATTATCGCTTATAAGATACTTATTTGCTCATGACGTAATTTATCGTTACATGTGCTATACTACTACTATTTCTTTTCCTTCTAAATTCTAATTCTGTGGTTCCGACACAAGTGCATCACATTGAACAACATTGGGGCTTTTTAAGTGCATGTAAGGGAACAAAAAATAGTACAAGAAGAGTTGAAGGTATTAATTATATGAGACGAATATTTTTCTTTGTGGGGGTGGTTGTTTATATTTATGCAGTTATGCGCTATATACATATACATATATATCCACATTTACAACAAGGAGCCAACTAAGTTGGTTCCAGATGACATGGCTACTATGAGACGAAGACAGTTTTAAAAATAATTTGTACTTTTATATTAGGGCAGTTATTCAAAAAAAAAGACAAATACTTTTCCTTCTGCTTGACATTCATGACAAAAAAACTACAGACAAAGGAATTTATTGAGATTGACGCTATAGCAAACCCAAAATGTAAAATACTGAGTCAAAGTCAAAAATTAGTCAAGCATAATACTCTCTCTAATCTAAAGTCATTATTTTTATAAATATTTCGTATAAAAATGATGCGAAAATTGTTTATCAAAAAATCATGTCCATCAGAAGTATAAAAAAATAAATATTTGTATTTATATAAACATGAATCATCAATCAATTAACACTTCTTTTTCAAAAAAAAGAACTAACTTTGTCAATAATTGGCCTACAAAATATGAGAGTCTAATAAATCTAGAAACCTACTAAATTCATCGTGTCATCACGTATTTGAAAAAAAAACTTGTAAACTTAGGTAGTGTACATATGAAAAGTACTGCTTACCGTTTGTTCCATTGCAGCTTTCTCACGATCTTGACTCAAATAGGAAGGACTGCAAACATGTCTTAGTTTTTGTTCAGCTGATCCCAATTGGTTACGTAGAAGTTGTACTTCCTATATAAACACAAATAAAAATACACTTTAGCCAACTTTCCTGCATCTTTTTATATTGACACTACAGAGAAAATTCTTCTTCATGTCATGCACTTGAGGTAGTCCGTCTTGACTTTGAATTTTTGACTCTTTGACAAAGAGCATGTTTAGCCATTTGGAAATATGCATGTTTTTTACTACGTTTCATGCATTTAAATGACATAATTTTTTTTGTGTATTAAATTATTCACTGCTTCTACACTTGGCATTGTATTAGTTATTTATGTTATAATTTTTACATGAAACTGCAACAAAGAAATGCAAAAAAATTAAATTAGACTTTTTTGGGGACGTACCTCTTGAAGTTTGTCAATTTGAGAGACGGCAGATTCCAGTGCTGTGCACTGGTTCTTAATTTCTTCCGAAATGTAATCTAACTGTGTCTGCAGTTGGACTTCCTCATGCGCGACATTGGGATCACCTTCTATGCCAGCTGTTTTGCAGTGGAAGTGAACCTTTTGTTTGTGTGTACAATACATATTTTTATTATTATATAATATTTATAATGTATGTTAATTTTAATTATAATAAATTAACATATTATGTATTATATTGAATGGACATATGATAGTTGATACCTGTAATTTTTCTAGAGCCAAACTTATTTTTGTTTTTTGAACACATACATCAGCCAAAAGTTTTTCTTTGGATGCCAATTGATCCCTCAATGGTTTCCTTTTACCAGCCTGTTGTTCAATTGATTGCTTTGTTTTCTCCAACCAAATTTGTGTCTCTCTAAATTTTTTTTCACATTGTTCCCATTCTTCTGTCGTCTCTTGCAGGAGGGCATTCTGTTTTTTTTATTTATAATAATATTTAGACTTTTTTATATTCTCACTCCAAAAAGAAAAACAATGTCTGGGATTTGAGTCATAGGGAAAGGGATAATGAAGATTATTTAATTTGCTTGTTTTTTGCACAATGACATCATTATATGCAGTTGGAAAGATTTATAACAAGGATTTTTAGGGGATGACTCTATATACGCGTACATATAACACATAAAAAGTCTCTCATTACCCTTTCTAGTAGTTCAGTCTCAACATGAATTTTCATTTGCTCCACTTCATCCAATTTAGCATGGAGTGGGCCAGTATTGGATATTTCGGCAATACGATCAAGTTCTCGACCCATTTCACTCACTTGTTTTCCTGCTACCTTCAATGTCTTGACAGCCATCTGCTCATGCAAGAAACGACAAAATGACACCACACGTTCTCATTACTTTATTATTATGTTTTTCTACTCGTTTGCATTACTCAATTTAGAACACCCAATTAAAATTGTAGTAATAAGATGGAAAGTTAAGTGTAAATAATACATGCATGTGTGTGTGTGTGTGACTCTTTTTTTAATTTTTAAAAAATCCAAATCTTACGGCGTAGTTGTTCAATTTAAGTCTTGTGTCAGGAAGTGAAGAGAGTTGAAGGGGTTCTTTAATGAAGGCTTTTTGTTGATCTCCCCAAGCCATGACTTGAGCATAAAGTTGTAGGAATTTCTGCCATGAATCTAAAGACTCACCGATCTGTAAATATATGTCATTAATTAGATCTCGTTTATTGCTTTCACATGCTGAGGAAAAAAACACGTAAACAAGCGAGAATTCTCATTGAATGAGGGAGGGAAGATTGCGGCCTGTCAGCATTATTGAACTGTTGCAGATTTTTTAATTTACCTTGAAATTACGATCCTCAATGTTCTTTTTAATGTCGAGTAGTTGAGCCCGCAAGTTTTCAATCTCATTGCTAACCGTTTGTCTCTCTTCAGTGATGGGTGTGTGGTCTATGATTAATTTTCCGTATTTTTCAACATGCTCCATTTGGTCAAGAATTTTTGGGAGCTCAGTCATCAATGCCTAAATAATATTAAAAAATATTTTTTCTTACTTCAATAAACTACGAAACGGTTCAATTTTGTAGACACAATTAAAGATGACACGTGGGTGCATAATTTTTTCCACACACAAAAACTGACGTAGTACATATGTAGACGCACCATATACTTCGAATAGGCAATAGTACGTAACTTTTATCAAGACAATCTTTGTAGGTGTGAGATGTTGAGAATGTCTTGTTTTTTTATCTGGTTATATTCAACTATTAAATTAGTAAATTAAAATTAAGGGTCACACTCACTTGTACATTCTGTTTGAGAATTTGAGGTTCAGCAGAGCCACTCTCAAGTTTCTTTTCCGTTTCTTGAATCCAATTTTTAACACCCTTGACTGTATTATTGTAGTCGGCTCGAATGGTTTGGAATCTTTTGACTTCTTTCTTTTTATCATTCATTGCAGCGTCTAATTTTTCTACGTCCAACTCTAGTCCTGAGATCTACTCATTTAATGAACAATTAAAATAAAATATATAAAAATTCCGTACAAGTATACTTGTACAAATAAATGTTAGACACTGAAACAAGTACTAGTCAAAATGGTAATTTAATTTATGCTCATGTAAAACAAACGGAAAATGTAAATTTTGTTGTGTTGTTTTTTTAACAAACAACAAGTCTTTACACTTTAGCCGGTTATTAAAAATGAGAGAAATAAAAAAACGTGATAGGGACATTGAAATATTAAAACGCATTTTTGTTCACTCACATAATCTGCTAAAGTTGAGGGTAGAACTTGTTTCAAGGCAGTAAACCTGTCCTTCAATTGAGTATTGAAGTCGAGAATAGACTTTTCAATATTACGAATTTGTTCATCAACACCCTGCAAAAATTTTTAACCAATGTCAACAAGATGATGATAATACTAAAAGTCGAGACCTTGTATAATTTAAGATGATGAGCTCATTCTATGCTGATAAGGCAAAACCATACTGAAAAATACTTTTAGAGAGAGAGAGACAGGGACAAAAAAAAATTTGTCTGTTGGATTCATCATTATTAAATACCTATCATTCATCATTAACACAACGTACCATTATTTTATTATCAGTTTTGTTATGGTCAGGATCGTAGGGGCAGACGCCATCCAACTCTTGTGAAATTTCTTCAATCTTTTGACGGTAGTCCAAAATAGTTTGATCAACCTCTGTCAAATAACTTCCTTGACTGTTCAACCATTTTAATTTTTCTTGTACTAGGTCCATTATGCTAAATAAAAAAAATATTAACAAGTTACATAATAAAATTTGTTTTGCATGTGAGGAAATAAAAAACCGAAAATATATTAATTATCAAGTGAGATATGACATACTATTATTATCTATATGGTGTCTAGTGTATTTATGTAGTTATGATAATTAAAATCATCATTATCACTCATTATTAATTCAAGTGTAAACAAGACATGATCTTCTCTTATTGTTAACCATGTCTGGGCATATGAAAGAGAGTACCACTCAATTCACTTTAATGACTCTCCCACTTCCCCATAAAATGAATTAATTAAGTTGACTACAAACAACCTCTTGAAATAATACAAATGGATGATCACAAATACATTTCATCAATTGTCTGTGTGTCCATCTCCACTTATGGCTAATAAAACAATGCACACAATGACAAAGGTTATGTATACGATGTTCTCTGTGTGTACAAAATCTCGAGATTAACATATACCCTATTATAAATGCCATAAGCCTCGCATGTCTTCATCCACTAAACATACAGCAAAAAAATCTTAGCTAGCCCACCAACCAACAGGAAAAACAAAAATGATGTTTTTCATATGGAACAGATAATAAACTCCCATGCATTATCATGGATAATAAACCTGTTTTGAATCGTGCAAAAAATAAACTTTTATGACCAATGCGCTTTCCATGTGCAAAAAAGAATACTAGACGTGCCAATAATAATAATATAAACACCAACGTTTTCTGGGGGTTTGAACTATTAGTTTAAAGGACATGACACACTACAGATAGGTATTTAAATGATAAATAAATATAATCGAAATTCCATGCTAATTACAAAGTGTTAACTCTATTCTAATAAATCATTGCCTGTATTTATATATTTATACATGTGTAGCTTGCATATGGATGACATGCGTTTATGGAAATTGTACATCCCCCCTGTGGTTTTTTTGTAGCCTGTAGGCCATGTAAAATTATACATGATGCCAACAATTATAATTATGATGTCATGAGTGTATTTGTATCTAATGTAGTCTAGATCGAACAATTTAATCACAAACAGTTTAGCTCATAATCCTTAACCTTAATTCGAGTTAACTATATTTATATCCTGCTGTGCTGGTGGAAATAATGTTTCGGGCAAAATGAGATTTTTTTTAAATGTAAACAATATAAATTGAACTTACGCTTTATATTGCTCAGAAAGATGATTCAATTTTCCTTTTAATGAAGAATGGAAAATATCAGAGGCAGTGCTGAGATGAGCCAAAATAAATTGGGAGTAGTGAAGCAAGTCCTTGTGAGTACTGGATAAATCATTACATTCTTCAAGGATTTTTTGAAGGGAAGCTCTTGTGTCATTTAATTGTTGATGAGATCGGATTGTAGGGTCAATTTGACCAAAATATTCTTCAATTGATGTTAAACCAGACTCGAATTTTTGCCAGAAAGTTTCACATTGCTGAAAAAATATTTTTTAATTTATTTTAGTAAATAAAAATTTAAAGGTTATTAATTTTATAATAAAGGGAAGCAGAATATTTAGTCACTAACCTCCCACTGATTTACAAGGGCTATAATTTCATCTTTTCGTGTGTCCAAATGGCTAAGGGCTCCATTCCACCGATTTTCAATAGTCTGTCTTTGTCCCTTAATTTTCCCCTGACTTTGGCTATCAGCTTTTTTCTCAATGCTGTTAGAACGCTCTCGCAAGTTCTCAAATTCATTTTGTTGATTCTACATAAATTTGACATTACAATGGTTTTATTTTTGCTCAATTTTAATTGAAATAATTACTTTTATTTTTAGGAAATAGGGGAATTTTGTACCTGTAAACTACCAAGAGCTTCCTGGGTTGAAACTAAATTATGACGTAAGGCACCGAGTGTGATGGCAGCCTCTTCTGGAAGTTCAGCCTTTGAAATTAAACTGTCAACGATACTGATTAACTCCAAGTAATTTTTCCAAAGACTTGATGCTTGTTCCAATTCTGCTTCTTTACTCTTGGCATTATTGAATGTATTTTGTACAAGTTCATTTAAGCTCTGATGTTCCTTGCTAATATTTTCTTGTTCGGGAGTTGCAAGGGATGGCCAGATATTGTCTACACCTTGTTTGATATTTTGTAATTGTTGTAGAATGGCTTTTTCATTACTGAAGAAGGTCTGTAATTAAATAAAAAATATTATTAGTTAGTTAGTAAAATAAATTAAATGTATTAGAGTAAAGTATTATTAGTCTCTCTCTTACTTTGTGCTCAGACAAGTCAGCTGTGGCATGTTCAAAATCGATTCCATTTTCTCTTTTCTTCAGTCTATCCGCTGATTCATTAACCCATTTCATGAGACTGTGAACAAGTTTTTCATGATGTTCACGAAGGGATTTATTCTTGTCCAGGTAGGCATAGCGGTCGGCTAATTCTTGTGGGCTTTTATAAAATTAAAGTAATAATTATGAAATTAGTTAAAATTTTAGTAGAACAATCTTACAATTAACAACATATGATGAGCTGACTTACAGAGTTTTACTGAGGAGTCGGGTCTCACTAAGCTTGTCAGCCAGTGACGATGATAGTCCTTCGGAAGCTAAGGCCTCTTCAATTGATGCAATGCTGGCAAATTTGTCATTAACTTCTTGAGCCAGTGCCTAGTAAAATGACAGAATTTGTAAAATATACAATGTGGAACAAGAAAATATTTAGTTTTAAGGAAATTATTAATAAAACTGATCACCTCGTGCTTTCTAATTTCATCCTCAACACTTGCAACACTTTTCTCCAATAATGGTCTTGATTTTATGACCGTCTCTTTCTCATGGAGCCAATATAATAATGAATCTAGTTCTTCTCCAAATTTGAGAGTTTCAGCTGCAGCCAGTTCATCTTCAGATCTTTTACTTTCAACAGTTCTTTTGAGTTCATTCAAACCTAGAAAAATTATACATTAATTTAGGAGGTGAATTCTTCATAGTTGCAATAATGAATTTGTTCTTCAAAATTTATGTCCTTTTTTACCTTGTTTTAATTGTTGCAATTGTTCAGTGATGGCATTTCTATCAGCCACTGTTCCTTCTTCTGATATTCTTTCACCCTTATCGGTTGCAGATGCCAGCTGAGCCTCACAATATTGAATTTTGGCCAGAACCTATGCACCCATAGACCATTATAATAATAATAAAATTAATTAAATTATTGTATAAATTTAGACTCACATCATCATAACGTTTGACTTTGTCCTCATTGGGAGTGCCAGATTTTGAAATGTCCCCAATGACGTCTTCATACTTGGTCAAGAAATTTTGAAGTTCAGTCACCAGCGCACTGTATTGTTGTTGCAGGAGAAGCAAGTGACGAAGACGAGTAATCAATCCTTCAATGAAATAAATCATACTGTCCTGGTCTTTCATGACATCTCTAAATTCTGGAGATAGCCTGTACGATTGGTACTCATCTGCGTCCAATTTTTTACGGTAGTTTTTGAGACCATCAAGGAGGTTCTAAGAAAATAATCAATAAATTAGTGAAATACTCTTACTCGGAAATTTTCATAAAAAAATATTAAAAATGACTCACTTCAAAAGTAGATAAAGTTTTTTGTGTCTCATCAAAGTTATTGCCCATGGGATGATTCAAACTGTCAACTTCAGTCTTAACTTTATTCAAATAAGCCCTACTTTCAGCTACAATATTTGATGCTAATTGAAGTTCTTTCATGGCATTTTGTAATTGAGCAATCTTTTCATTTGTATTTGATGACAAAGAGTAGACTTTTGTGGAAAGGCTGGCCAATTGATCTGTCAGTATTTGACGGTCTGGTTCATTCAGTGATGGCATCATTGACTGACCTTCCTCATTGAGGGCTTTGATGGTCAATTTAATTACTTCACAGTCTTGTTCCAATTTCTTGTACTAAATTGACATTATATTTATACTCAAATAAATCAAATGTAGATTTTTTTAATTTAAAAAAAATGAGATTTGTATACCTTTTTCAGTTGTTCTTCCAAAACAGACAAATTACTAGAACCTTTGACATCGGATCCCAGGTTAGTTTCTGCCTCATGAAGCCAATTTTCACATTTATTGAACTCCTCTTCAAATCCTTTTCTTTGTGCAAGAACGCGATTAAGTTTATCCCGATGTAACATTGCATTTGAGTTTAAGTCGACAAAACTCTGTTGAATAGCATTAATTAATACTTCCAACTTGCCACCCTCTTCGTCATTACATTCTTTTCTTAGTTTTCCAAAATCCTTTTGATATTCTGAAGAGGATATTTCAATATAATCTTTTATTTGGGCAATCAATTTGTCCACACCAGAAAGTCTGAGTTGAACTTTGGATGATGCCAATGGAGTGGTGGAGCCAAGAATGAGTTCTTTGGACATTCTATTAACCCAAGCATTGGCTGAATCAATACTGTCATGGAATCGTCTTCTTATTTGTATTCCTTCTTTTAGGGCAATTAATTGATTCTTGAGATCATTTTTGAGTCGTTCCATTTCATTACAAGTGGCTGCTAATTTGGCCTCTGCTCCTTTAATTTCTTTTTCTTCAAGTTCTGGTTGTAATGTGGACAGTCTCCGGTCTAATGTTGAAAGTACAATTTCTTTACTGTCCAGTTCTCTAAGGGTGCCCTTGACATTTCCTAAAGCATTTTCAATTGGCAATATTTCGTAGCCCATTTGGTAAGTTGCGTCTACATTCTTCTCTTGAAGGTAAGCATCTATTCCACTCAAATCTTTGAAAAATTCGTCCAGTGTTTTCTTCACATTTCCCAAAATCTGGATCTGTAAATATTTATTAATGTTAGTCACGTTTTTGAAGATTTTATTTTAAAATTTAGGCTGTTCTTTTTACCTTTCGGCTAATGCGTTTCTCAACTTCACCAAATCGTCTCTCAGTCATTTTTAATTGTTCTTCTACCATTTGATGTTCTGTAAAAAAATTATTAATATTTTAACAATTTTTTCTTGTGTTTAATTTGTAGAATATTTAAAACGTACCACTAATGTCCTTCATAAGTTCCAGTCCAGAATTTTTGACTTGAGCTAATTTCCCTTCATTTTTCTTAAATTCTTCATTGATGGCGTTAACTTTCTCCAATTTTTCATCACAGTCTAGACCACTTCCCTTTTCAAGTTTTTCAAGTTGGGATGATAATTCATCCAACCATGCTTGAACGCCTGAAACTAAATTCTTGTGATCGGCTACTTTGTCATGAATTTGAAGTCTACTCTCAACGACATTTTGAACTTCAAAATCTAGATTCTCTAATTTTGATCGGAGATCAGGCAAATATTTCACTTGGACCAAGTCTGACTCTTGAATTTCTATTTCATCTAGTGTTATAAGTTTTTCTCCAGCCAACTATAATAAAATAAAATTTAATTTTAATTAATTGTCAAAAATAAGGAATTGTCTTTTTTCTTTTTTTCTTACGTTACGAATGTCTTGCAGTTGATTGAATTCTTGCTGTGAGGTATCAGATCTAAATTTGGATGGACGATTTTTTATTTCTTTTAAAGTACCAACAGCCTCATCCGCCCATTGGTTCAGCGCATCTTTGTTGGCTTTGATTTCTTCCAGTGTCAATGTGGCAGCGGCTAAACTTGCCATGTGCATTTGGACCTATTAAATAAAAATTGAGCATGAGTATCTGTACAATTATGTACAAATGATGAAAAATTTAAGGGAAATTTACTTGGTCAATGAGATCTTCGAGACGACATCGTACTGCTATTTCCTGATCGGGAATTGGTTGAAGTAACGTTTCTTGAGGACTGGCAGGTCTTGACAAGGACGCAGTAGCAGCCTCACAGGCATGAACTGCCATGGAAAGTCGATTCTTTTCACCTTGAAGTTTATTGTGTGTTTTCTAAACAGACAATTAAAAAAACACTTAGGCATAATAACTTTTAATGTTTTTGTCAAATTATTTAAATTAAAACTCACTCTAATTTCTTCCAATTTTCTTGCAGAATCTTCAATGTTATTTACAGGAGCCTGGACAAGTTCATCAATGACTGGACTCCATTCATCCAAATTCTTCATAATGCTCTCCAGTGTGTCTTCATACTCTTGGAATTTTTTCAGTGATTCTAATAGGCGATTTTTAATTTGATTTCCAGTGTGTAAAAGTGAGTCATAGCTCTCTTGCACATTTTTCAGTTGTTTTTCAACTGTTGCCTTGATATCAGGATTGGATTCGTAACGATTGATTTGCTCTTTTCCCTTGGCTTTAACACCATTCAGAACATTTTGATAGTCTACAATTTCTTCTAATAGAGCTTCGTGCACATCCAATTCTTGGACTGTTTGGTCTCGGTTCGTTATGTAGAGGGAATTGTGCGCCATTAATTGGAAGGAAATTTGGAGGAGCCATTTTTCACTGAAAAATTTCAAATTATGTCAATATTGTACTTAAGCTTTGGTCTTTATTTTGTAATTAATAAACAAGTGACTTACATTTCTTGAAGCATTCCATTGTATTCCATAACATTACTAATCTCTTCTTCGAGAGTTGCTCGACGTTTCTTCACGAGTTCATTAATTTCATTCCATTTTTGTCCAAGTAATTCAACAGTCTTGATTGGTTTCTCCTCCTTGGTTAAATTTGACAATTCTTTGGATTCTTCTTCGAGTTTGTCAAGTTGCAGTTTCTCGGTTTCTATTTCTTTTTGTAGACTCTGTTTTTCAATAAAAATAGTGAAATTATAAAAGAGAAAGTTTTGAAAATGGCAAAGTGGTGCATTTTTCTTCCAAAAAAGAAAAGAAATTAAATTGTACATTAACTCACTTTAAAACGTTCATTAGAAGTTTTGATTGCTCCAATATCTGACTTTGCAATGTCCTTATCAGAATTAATTGATTCCAACATATTTGTACACCAGATTCCATATTGATTGCATTTTTCATCAAAGTCAGTCATCCGTTGAAGAATTTCCTTCAACTTTGAGAGACTAATTTTAATGTCAACGTTCAAATCTTCCCATCTTGCTCGGAGAACATTCACATCATCCCTCATTGAATCTTGTTGCTCAACTGGAACGGCATTTACGATACGGGTGAAAGCATCTTGTAAAAGATTTAGCAAATGATTTCCTTCTGTCAACCTTGTAGCCACGGACTAAGAACAAACATATTTATGTAACCACATGTTCTATCTTCACAGTCAACTAACAACATTTGAAAATAATTTCAATGTAATACATATGACACTCTAATACCTGAATAGTTTCATAGTTCTCGAGAATCACATCATGACATGTCTTGGAATCTTTGACACAAGTATCTGCTACAAGTTCCATCTGGAATAAAAAATAAAATTTTCAGTCAGAAATTTTGCTCTTTATTGTATTTTTTATGTGAAATTATTTTATTGCCAACCTTGACACAATCCTGAACGGTTCCTTCTGCTCTAGACAGCCAGTCCTCAATTTCTTTCTTACCCTTCAAAAATTCAGTATGGTCGGCCAACTTCTTTTGGGTTCTTGACAAGAGAGCCTATAAAAATAATAATCATTATGTTATTTAATACTTTTTAAAGGTATAAATAATGGGATGAAAACTGTACCTGTGTATTAGCGACAAGAAGTGTATACTGAGTTTGTAGTTGAATTGTGTCATCCCTAACACGGGGAGTTCCACATTCTTCAATTAATGATTCACATTTTTCATTCAGATCTTCCATTGAATATTTGTGCGTAGTTACGTCACCCAAAAGTTTCTAATTGGCAAAAAAAATATAACTCAACATTTTAATACAGATGAGCAAAATTAAATGTAAAATGCACTGACCTTGCACCGTTCCAAGTCTTCTGGTGTCGCCTTTTCATTCTCTGGTTCTGACTTGAGTCTCTTATTCAACTCATTAATGTCAGATTGGGCATGTTCAAAAACTTTTTCAAATTCTTCCCAAGCACTGATTCCCTTTTTCAATTTTTTATGACAGTCCTTGAAAGAACCTTGAATAGAGTCCCATTCTAATTGTAATTGATGTAATTCTTGATTAATTAAATCCTTGTCCGAACAAGTCTCATTTGCTTTCTGTCCACTTTCTTTAGTTTTCTTTACTAACATGTCACCTAAATTAAATAAAAATTCAAAAAATTGATAATATATACTAGGTATATGTAGTAATAATTACTACATTTTTAAAAATCAATTGAAAAAAAATAATTAAATAAAAAATTAATTATTTTCTAACCATTTTCCAATGATCCACTCATTGACTCCATGGCTTCAAGTTTTTGTAACAAGGCATTCTTTTCTCCTTGAGAGTCAGAAAATTTGTGAATGTCTCCACGAATCTTTTTGATTGATTCCAAAGCTTCAATGTAAACTCTCTTGTAATTTTCATGATCAGCAACAATATTTTCTAAATGCTTTGTATTCTCTGCCAATTTTTCTTTTAGTTCCTCATATCGACTGAATGTAGCCTCATACGGAGTTTTAGGCATTCCTTCTAGTTGGCCAATTTTTGTGTCCAATTTTGAGAGCATTTCTGACTGAACATTAACTTCCTTTTCTAACCCCTTAAGTTTTTCTAAATATGCTCGTTTCTCACTGAGATCAGCGTACTCGTAGGAACCGTTGGCTGTTGTCACTCCATGAATTTCATCTAGCCAGTCTAGAATGAGTTTATGTAGTTTTTCTATTTCTTCCAAAACGGCTGCACGATTAGTCAATTTTTGACGGGCTTCTTGTACGTCAGCTACCAATTTATCAAAGTCTTGTTTCAATATTTCTGTGTCTTCATTTATTTTGGCTGCTCCTTCCGCGTCACTTGTCAACATGATTTTTTCTTTTAATTCAAGAACATAACGAAGTTTATTTTGACCTTGTTCTATCGTCTGTTTCATTCCTTTGACAGATTGAAGACGATTATTGACATCAGCTAGATTGTAAGACACCTCTGCTTGTTGTGCCAATTTTTCTCGTGATCGAAGAATCCAGTCTTCACATTCATGATGCAGGGCATTGTGTTGTTGATGTTCCTGCGTAAAAAATAATTGCAATTAAATTAAAACAGTTTTTTAATCACCAATTAATAAATCAGGGACGGACTAACTTGATACTGGAGTTCCAATTTTCGAATCATTTCTTTGGCCAATGACAGCAAAGCATTGAATCTTGACGTCAATTGTGTGACAGCATTGGACACTCGAGAGTCGGCGCATGTCTCCAGTAGCATTTGAGCCAGTAGATTTAATTTATCCAATTCTTTTTGCCAGTCGAATATGGTCGCTCTATAAATATTAAACATGAGATCATGACGTCATTTAAAAGTTAAATATTAAATCTTTTAGAAAATGAGTGCTAAATATTTAAATTTGGCTTACAATTTAACTTGAAATGCTTCCAAAGCAGTTTTTTTCTCATCTAATGAATTTTGTGGTTGATGGAAAGTTTTGACTTGGTTTTCAGTGTCATTTAACCATTCAGCAGCAATTTCATAGCTATCTTCCCATTCCTTCCATCGTACAAGTCCAAGCTCCAATTGTTGTTGTGTTTTAGTCAGAGCTTCTGCATAAGTATCAAATTCTTCTTGGAGACGACCAACTTCCTCTTCAATAAGTTCCTTGTCATCTTCATCAACCACACCACAAGCATCTTTTCCTTTTGCCAGGGCTAAATCTAATTTTGTCTGTCCTTCGGGTAATTCAGACTGTAATACTTTTAATTGTGTAATTTTAGTAGAGAGAGTTTCTTTGTCTCCAACTGGTTCTGAAATTTTGACAAGACGTTCCCTTACATTACGTAACCATGTCATGAATTCATTGGCGAGGTCAGCAAAAGCTTGATGTTGTTCTACGTTTTCTCTTTGTCGGGCATAAATTTCTTTGGCTTGCTTGGTAAGACTTTGATACTTTGTACTGATTTCACTAGCAGGGGCTTCTTGTTTTAAATTCTCCGCTTTTGAAGTGACAGACTCTATCATGGGTTCTAGTGAGACAATGTCTTGAACAATTGAATTTGTAACTCGTAAGTTGGCTTTTCTATCACCAATTGAAACGGAACTCATGCCGGGTACTGGTTGACCTTTTTTGCCTCTGGAGACTTTTTGTTCTGCAACTTTCTGTAATTTTTTCTCACGGTCAGAAATCCATTTTTGTACTTGAGAATATGAAGAATTGTAGTCGGCCCATTGGAGTAAATTTGTTTCAAGGGATACTTTGGTACTGGCCATTTTCTTGACGAGACGTTCCCATTCATTTTGAATATCTTTCATTTGTTCATTTATTACGTCACGACCATCTGAACGAGTACTTCTTAATGCTTTGTCACCCCAATTTATTGTGGCATGAACATAGCGTTGACCCTCGTCTTGTCTTTGGACCAAATCCTGTATTTTTGTTAGATTTGCTTGGAGTCTCTCTTTTCTTTGGTCGTTGGATGACTGGGAGCACTCAGCAATTATGTTTTTGGCGTCTTCAATCCAATCTGAGGCTTTCTTGAAAGATTTTCCAAATTCTTCATGATTCTCCAAACTATGAAAATTAAAAAAAAATTATTAAAAATTGGTTAATATTGTGAAAGAATTAGACAAAATTAAGATTGCATAAAATTGATAGTAATTTTCCACTCACTTTGCACGAACTTTATGAAGAACATCCGTCCCCATTTTGACTTGAGCTTCATATCTAGAATTTAATTGTCTCAAAAGATTTCCAACATGACTGTCAAGATGGGATTTCATGAGTGGTTCGGCACACTTATTAAATTTGTCCATTTGAACTTTGCCATTTTCAAGTTTGTCAAAGATTTCTTCAATATCCCCAACTTGCTTCCGTTTCTCTTCGATTGAGCCAACATAAGTATTTTTGGCAGCTTTGACAATAATGTCACATTGTTGGAGCCAGTCTGACAGTCTTTCGTATTCTTCTTTCCAGTCACGAAGTAAAGCCATTGTGTTTTCAAGGCTGTCTTTTCTGTCCACAATTTCTCCAAATAAATTTTGAAAGTTTGCTTTCAATTCATTTATTTCAGCAGTGATGGTGGATTTTCCAGCTGGGGAAGTGTGAGCCATGACTAGTTCTCCAGCTTGGTGTAGCCTTTCAACGAGAAGGTCTCCTTGGGTTCTTTTATTGGCCAAATTATTGAGTGTTGCACTAGCATTCTCAACATCAAATAAACGACCGGATTGAGTCAAAATTGGAATCTTTTCTCTAGCCCGATGAAGCCATCCTACAAGTTCTTCGTGGGCTTCCTTGTATGCACGATGATCTGAATATTGACTTTGTCTTTCATCCCGAAGAGTTCTTATGAGTTGAGAGAGGACATCAAATTTTTTGAGAATTTCAAGAGCTTGAGTGGCAGCTTGACTTTGTTGACCACTGAACATCATTTCTTGAGCTTTGGATTTTAAACTGTCAACTTCTAATCTTTCACCCTCAAGTTTTTCTTCTAAATTTTTTATTGTCTCCAATTGTGATCTTTTCTCTTGAACTGTGGCTTGAAATGGAGCACTTTCTGTTAGCAGGCCTTCAACATACTCTAAAGTTTTATTGAGTTGATGAATTTGCTCCAAAAATCCAGCCCAACGATGCATATTTTCATCCAGTTGATTCTTAGTATCAATCATATTGGCAGCTAGAGTACTCCATTCTTCTTGTAATTGTTTTAGTTGATTATTGATGGGTTCATGACCGGATGGAGCAGTGCTTCCAAGGATTGTTTGGGCTGCTTCAAATACTTTGTGAACTCTTGTGAATCCCTCGTCTTTGCTTAGTAAAAGATCATGAACATTGGCTAATTTTCCTTCCAAATCTTTTTGTAGAGAAACATTGAAATCTGCACAGTAAGACAATTTTTCCCGGATGTCTTCCAACCATGTTGAGCAGTCTTGAATTTGGACGTCAAATTCTTGATGGGCATTCACATAGTCTTGCCATTTTTGTACGAGTTCTTTGGTTCTAGCTGAGATTTGTTGATACTTGAGAGTCAGTTCAGAAATCGAGGCTGATGAGGATTTTAATGGTAAACCTTGTCGTTGAATATTTAAAGCTCGGTCTGAAATTGAGTCAACTTCTAGTTCACGAGAACGAACTTCAGCTTGGATTTCTTGTAATGCATCAAGTTGAGATATTTTGTCAATTAATGTTGGTTTTAGGTCTACTGCATGTAACTTTGCATCTGTTTCTTTCAAAAATTGCATAAATTTGTCTTTTTCAGTTTCAAATGCTGTCCATAGGGCTAATTTTTGTTGTAATGAATGAATGCTCCCCCTGCACAAAAAAATTAAGCATGAAACATTTAATCAGCCGTTGAAAATATTAATTTAATTTTTTTTTATAATAATTATAAAATAATATTCTTACTCTATCGAAGATACAAGTCCCTCCCATTCTTGTTGAGTTGTGTCAATTTGAGATCTGACATTATCCTGACCAGCTTCTATTGTCCCTGGTATCACTTTATGACCCAAGGTCCTGATTTCTTCAACTCGATACACTTCTTCTGGTAGGCTTGAGTTTAAGTTCTATTTTTTCACATAGAATACAATTTAATTTAATTATTCACTTTTTAATTTTAATTGTATAGAAAAAATTATGGCGTACCTTTAATCGTTCCAAATGAGCTTGTAAAACAGTTCTTTCTTCATTCTCATCACTCCAATTAAAAACAGTGGCGACCAAGTTGTCCATCCATTCTGTCGTATCTTCCACTGCCTTCATATAGAGTTGATGATTACAAACAATGGCTTCATACTCTTCCACGTAACGTTGACTCTTTTCAAGTAATTTTTGATGTTGAGCTTTCAAACTTTCTGAAAGTTTTGAGGCCCCTTCTGACCCTTCTGGTAGATAAGCTGCTTTGTCATGTAATTCAAGTACAATTTGTTGACTTCCCATAATTTCATGTAAAATATTTCTGTAGCGGGTCAGTTGGGCTCTCTTTTCATCCAGTGTCATTTTTAATTCAAGATCATTTGAGAGTAAGTCATCCATATCTTTAAACCAGGCTAGTAATTTGTCTTTACTCTCTTCAAAGCCTGTCCATTTATTCAATTGTGTTCTCATCTCAATTTCAGTGCATGATAGAGCATCAAACTAGAAATTAAATTAACATTTATTATTAACAATGTATTTTTAATTTTAAAATTAATTATTTTGTTAACTCACCAGTGCCTCTGTGGAGTCTGTCAATTCTTGAATCTCACTGCGGAGTGCCTCTTTCCCTTCACTTCCTGTATGGGGATAAAGTTTCTCACCAGATTCTGACAAACTATTCAGTGATGTCGTCACTGATGGACGCAGTGCAATTTCATCAGCAATTTGGGACAATTTTTCTTCCAAGTCTGCTATGTTGAGTGGAATATTTTTATATTTTTCTGATTTATTCTTGAGCTCACCAAGGGTCTCAGCAAATTGGGATACTTTGGCACTGTGAGCTTTATGATCAGCCACAGCACTCTCACATTTTTTGAGAATTTCCTAATTAAATCCAAAAATATTTTCGTACTGTAAAAAACTATTATGGTACATATCGGCCACTAAAAATTTTTCAGTGATTTTTTCAGCATTTACCTTGGCAGTTTGTTGAATAGATTCAAATCTAGAGACTACTTGACTGGATTTGACAGGAAGTCCTTGATCCTAAAATAAAATTTTATAAATTCAAATAAAATATTAAGAATACCTCCAAAAAAACATTTGAGGTCGACAAACTCGACCAACCTTTCCAGGCAGTCTTGTTTCTCCAGTTGATTGTATCAAGTCAGCAATTCGATTTGAAAATTGTTCAAATTCTGGCTCATTCTCTTTTAAATTCTTGATCAGTTTCTGAAAATTTATTATTGTCATTTAAATAAATGATTTAATTAATTACATGAGTACTACCCTCATCACAGCTTTATTGTACAGTGAAAAATGTATTTAATTATTTTAAAATATTTAAAAGAATTTTTTTATCGTGTGTGATTAGTAGAAATTTGCAAGCATTGAAGCGATGTATACAGTACATATACATAAATATAAATTAAGAAGCCGTCTAAAGAAAAAAAGCACAACAAACATACACAGTACAAAGTATAGGGACTACAAAGTACAAAGTGGAGGCGATAGAGACGTGAGATGGACCATTGAATGAAAAGATGTAAAATTTTATGACAGACAGCAGAGTGATACAAAAGAGCGAGTTTTCTGCAAAAAAAACTAAATATTGATATACACGCACAAGAGAGAGAAAGAGCCAACAGAAGAAGATTTTTTTTTGTTTTAAAAATGATTATTTTTGTTGATGTTTTTTTTGTTGGAAAATAATTTCCAAGAAACTTTTTCGAATCCTTACTTGTAGGTTGTCAGCTAGGTAAACAAAGTCTTGAATCCATTTACTCCTTGAATCTACAATCTGTATAAAATCCTGTACAAAAAAGTGCCAAGAAAACAAACCAAACAGATTGCAATGTTAAAGCATTATTGCATTAATTAAATACAAAAAGAAAAACTTAATTTTATTTAAAAAATTTAATTCTTTCTCTAGCCCAAGAAAACTGTCATAATAGTAAAACTTGAAAGAGTCGTCGTTTTCTTTTGGTAAATTGGTTTTGACGCAATTAACTTTTTCAAAAGTCTCTATACAAAAAATAAAAAGCTCAAAGAGTCTCTTTTCTTTCTCGCTTTATCTCACCAAATAAATTTTTTTTAAACAATTTTTTTGGTCACACACAAAGTAAAAAAATCGAATAAGCAGCAAATTTATGAGGAAACTTTTTTTTTCTTTTATAAATAAAAAAAGCAAAATGTGTCTTGTGCGACAGTCTCTCTCTCTCAAATTTAAACACAGTAAGAACCTTTTTAAAGGTTCTTTAAAAATTAAATGATAAAAAAAGTAATCAATAATTTAAATATTATACAAAATTCAAGTTGCTTATTGATTCAAGCTGTGCACAACTTTCAAACAAGAAAGAAGAAGAATATGTACAGATCCCCCCAAAAAATATACAAAAATATATATTGTTTTTCAAAATTTTGTGCAAAATACAAAGTAAAAAATAAATAGTTTTTTTTTGTTTTTGCATCAAAATCAAAAATAATAAGAGTATATAGCTTGATCGCCAATCCATTCGCCAAAATGAAGCTTTGCAATTTTTCGAAACTATTAACGAAAATTGTTTTTTTGAAAAGATACAAAAGAAACAAATTTTTCAACTTGTTAGTACTCTGTACAATTGTTAGACAAACAAACCTGATACTTCTCCCTTTGTTCATCTTTCTCTTCGAGTGTGTTGCAAAGTGCGTATGATTTTAGTGTGGCTTCTGCTTCTTCTAACCATAAATTGAGTCTCTCGAATCTATCCTGTATTTTGTGTTAAAAATATTAAATAATTTTAGTATTTAATTTTAATTGTTGTTTATAAATTTGTTTACAAATTATTTTACCTCAAATTCAGACCAGTGATGTAATTGTTCCTGTAAATTATGATGAGCTTCCTCTAGTCCACTGGACAGTTTGTCAAAATCAAATCTCAGATTGAGTAAATCTTTCTTAAAATATTCTTTGACTTTTGATGGTGTCGCCTTTGTCTCCTTTGCCAGTAGTAATTCCAATGCGTCCAGAATGGATGAGCCTTCTCCCAATGATGATTTTAGCTCATCTATTTTCTTGAGTCGATCATTCAATACTGTTTTAGCACCACTGCGATCTGTCATAATTAATATTCAAATTAATTAGTTTACTTAATGTATTAAGATTAGTACAATTTTCACTGAAAATTTTTCAGTACCTGTCAAAGGAGCTAGAACATCCCAAGTATTTTTAATCCAATCAGTGGCTCTTTTTTGAGCATCATGCCATTGTTGAACATAATCCATTGTTTCTTCAACTCCAGTTATATCCACAAGTAAATTATTCACCAAGGCTTCATACCTTCGCTTGACATTACCAGCACCGTCCGTAATTTCAGACAAATTTTGACCTGGACTCCTTGCCACAAGTTCATTTGCTTTTTCTTGAACACTTTCAATGACCCTCCGATAAGACATGACGTCTTGTAAATTTGCCTTGGCTTTTATAATTTTTGATCGAATATCAGGTACGGAGAGCCAATTGGGAACTTCGACTCCAGCATTTTTTTCCATTGTGTCCAACCATTGTAATGTTTGTTGTAAATTTTCTTGATAATTTGTCAATTGCATGGATTCATTGGCTGATTTCTTGACAAGATTATTCATGGCGACGTCAATGACTTCAAATCGATCCCTCAGACTTCTCAATTCTTGTCGTACTTTTTCCCTTCCAGCTGCAGCTGTGTCTGGATAAATTTTTTCGGCTAGGGGAAAAAGTAAATTAATTCTTTGGCCAACTTGTTGTTTTTCTAGACCAAGATTTTTTATGCCATCATTTCTTATTTGTAGATCCATCTCTTCTTCAAGGGGTTTAAAATTACTTTCAAGAGTATTCAAAGCTTCAAGAGCTTCGTTGAATTTGTCATCAAAACCTTTGTGGTCATCCACAATCCCTTGCCATCGATTGACAACTTCTTTGGTGAGGACATGAAGGAGCTGGTAGCGATTTTGGATTTGCATGAGAAGTGGTTTAATTTTTTCTGCATTACTTGTTCTGAGTAAAGCATGAGAATTTTCAAGAAAAATGGCAAATTCATTGTCATAGTCGGTCACTTTTTTCCACTCTGCGGTAAGGATTTTGAGTGTATTTTCTTTATCTTGGAGTGTGGCTTGTAAATCTTGGGATCGGAAAAATGTTTCTTGTGTACGAAATAATTGAGCATTTTTATGGAGTCCAGTTTCAAAATCTTGCCAATTTTTTAGCAACCCATTCAACTTATCAATAAGATTATCAGCAGTTGACATACTACTGTCGTAGGCATCTTGAGCAGCTTGAATTTCTACTTGGAGTGTTTGTATTCCCACGTCTGATGTTGTTTGTTGGACGAGATTAAATCTTTCTTGGATTTTGTCAAGAATACTTTTTTTACTGGATAAATCTTCTTTGAGCATTTTGACTTCTTCTAGTCTTCTGGCAACGTCACTTTTCTCTCCACTTTCATCGTCGAGGAGTATGAGAGATTGGGCAATTCGACCATACACTTCTTTACTTTCTTTTAAGACTTCATTCAATTTTGTATGGTCCACGATGCATTTTTCAAGTTTACCCAATAAATCCTTTGATTTTTCTTTGATGCTTTGAAATAGAATTTTTATGGATTTTATGTAACCTTGAAGGGATTGATCATTTGTGACGTCCACGAGTTGTTGGGCTTTGTCACATAAGGACTCGACGAGGACTTGATGGGATGTTATTTCTTGGTTGACTATTTTGTGATTGTGGAGTTGAGCATTTTTTTCTTGTAATGTAGACTTTAATTGTGTGTGGAGTTGCATGGCAATCTCAATGCCACGGAGCCATTTTGTCAATTCTTCTTGGGATAGGGTAAAGTCGTTGAATTGACTGAGACAGGCGTCTACACGTTGAACAGTAGACTGCATGTTGTCACCAAGTGTGTCCCAGCCGTCGCGGAGTAACCTGAAAAATATTTTCAAATTTTTAATAAGATACAAAAATGACAGGTGTACAGCAACAAAAAATTAATGAAAATTACTTGATTTGTTGTCGAATAATTTCTCGGCCATCAGGAGACGTGGAGGCATATAAATGCTCACCAGCTTCAATCACAACTTCCATTTCGGGTGATTTTCGTGTCTTATCTTCAATCAATGAGGTCAATGTTGACTTTCGTTCCTATTATGAGACAGACAATAATAATTATGATGACAATTATGTGTAATGAGACAGAAATATTTAAGAAATTAAAATGAATTTTCAATGAACTCACTTGTAGCTCACTGGCATCTCCAACCACTTCACTAATATTTTTACATGATTTGTGCATATCTGCTATCCAGGTCATCAAATTGGCATGATTTTCATTGAATTTCATGTGGTCTTTTACATAGCCAGAACAACGATTGATGGCATCCTGAGAAAAATTAATAAATAATTTTATTATAAAATTCTGAAAAATAAATATTAATATTTTTAATTTAATTAAATGCTGTACGTACTTGTACAATAGGTCCAAGTCCTTGATATCTAGAATTTAACTCTGCAACTCGAGCTTCAATCTCTACATTTCCTAGACATGGTGGTGCTTTCACTTCCTCTTCTACCAAGTCATTAAATTCTTTTTCTTTGCCCTTAATTTCTTGTAAAAGTCCCTCCAATTTTTTTAAATGTCCACTCTTGGCTTCGACAGTACTTTTAAATGAAGAGTCCTTGGCCTGTCCTTCCTTTGCTTTGACCCATGCACTGAGTTGATCCACACGATTGTGAAAATCAGCTGTTTTCACTTGCATAACAGCCAGTCCCTTGATGGTCTCTTCAAAGTCAACAATAGCTCGTTTCCAAAGGTCACTTGCACCCTCTAAAGCCTTGTCCAAGTCTGGGTGACCATTCAAATGTGTTGTCTTTTTGACTAGTCCACCCATTTGTTTTCTACAAGCGTCGACTTTGTCATTGCCAACTTTTTTATAGTCTTCCAATGTTTTTTGAACTCCATCCAACCTGACCTCAAGTTCATCTGCTCCTAATTGTTCGCTCCCAAGTGAACTAGCTTCATTATCTACTTTTTTGACATATTCCTTTAGATTGTCTAACATTTCATTGAGTTTTTCATGATCTGCCACGATTTTTTCCTTTGTCTCTATTCCCTTCCTTAATTCAATTTCAATTGATTTACAATTCTCATTAAATTCATCCAAAGTCCCTACAGCATCTCCAAAATCTTTCATTCGATCTTTGAGTCCAAAAATAATTTCTTGATGGCCAATCACATCATTCAACATGAGTTTAGAAGATTGTAAAGCTGATTTTTTCTCTGGTAAATCTTTCTTCAGTTGATTTAAATCATCTCCACTAACTTTATCTTTAGCTCCTTGAACATAATCCCGAATTTCTTTCATACTTTCTTCAAAACTTTTGAGGGCCATTTGAACTCCTTCTAATTTTTTAACCATGAGATTACCCTTGTCAAAAAATCCTTCCCATTTATCTCTCAATTGTTTCACTTCACTCCGAACTAAATCCTTGCATTGAGTTGTGGTGCCTGGTATCATTGTTTGACCCAATTCTAATACTTGATTCATTAAATCTTGACCTTCTTTGGAGTCTATCAAATTTTTGACTTGCTCCAGGACACTAGAATCTTTTTTACCTCCTTCAATTGATTTTTGTATATCATTTAATTTATTATTTGATGCTCCTATCCAATCATTAGCCTTTACTAGAGCTTTCCTGTAAGACTCGTTATTCTTTTCTAATTCGACTAGTCTGTCCTTTTGACCTCCAATTGATTTTGTTAGACCTTGAATTCTATTTTGTAAATTTGTGATGGTTTGATTGTTATTGAATTCTGGGGCGAGTGTCAAAATTTGATCATTTAATTTGGACAAATTTCCTATGTCTTCCTTCAACTTGTCTACATCAAGACTTAATTTTTCAATTTGTTTTATTTTGTCTGGAACATTGGCAATGTCCACGGGTGCGTTGACCTCACTACGAACTTTGGCTTCAATTTCCTTGACACTGTCATTTATTTGTCCATTGAGTTTATCAAATTGACCCCATTTATCATTTATCTCTGTCACTTTCCCCTTGACCTGACCCAAATTTGTTTCTACAAACAAGAGATCATTAATCAGTTTACTGTATTCGGCAGTACAGGCATCAATACCCGGGTAGCCTTCAATTTCCTTGAGAGCCTTGAGAGCTTCCTGGACTGTGGGGAGTGACTCTTTTGCTTCTTTAACTCCATCCTCAATCTCACTCAAATTACTGAGTCTACCTTGAAGAGTGTAGCAGTCGGAAATTGTTTTGGGTTCGAGAAGTTTAACTTTTTCTACCAAGCCATTAATTATACGACCAGTAGCATGAAATAAATCCCAATAATTTTTTTCTAGAACGGAAATGAGACTATTTTTAACTGCCTCTACCTGAACAGAACAAATACTAACCCATTTTTTGACGGAGCGAACAAGATTTTGAACATGAGACTCATCCCAAGCAGGATTGGTTTGTTTGAATTCTTTGACTTGTTTTTCGAGAGACTCTACTGATGGTTTTAAAAGTTCACATTCTTTCCCAGATTTGTGTAGAATGTCAAGACGATTGAGTAAGTCTTCAACACTGCCACTACGATCTTCACATTTTCCAATGACTTGTTTTAATTTACTGACTTGATCCGAACAACCCTTTAATTTAGTTTTAATGGCTTTCTCTTGATCTTGGAAATTTTCTAGGGAAGACTCCAATTCTTTACTCATTGTTTCTAAATCTTTAAATTTTTTGTCATAGTCTTGTCCTTCTTCTGGTGTTGGAGACTGTCCAAGTACTCCGTCGTCATTTAGCTTTGCCAATTGTCGTAATTTGGCTTCGACACTCATCTTCAAATTATATTTTTCTCCAAGTTCATCTTTGTATGTGTCTATTCTGGCTCGGATGGCGTTGCTGTCACGCAAATCTTTGGCTTCTTCTAGGGAACCTTTTGTGTCATCAAGCCAGGTGTCAAGGGTTGCTCTGGAGGCTTCAATGGATTTCCAAAGAACGGCATGGGTTTCAATTTTTGGCAGTGCTTTGGCTAGTGTTTCTTTGAGTTTTTCATAATTTTGAGTGAGATCAGTGAGTTCTTTTGAAATTGTTTCATCCATTGGGGTGGTTGAGAGGAAGGCAAATTTACTCAATAATTGTTTACCGTCACTACAACAAGTGTCCAGGAGTGGCTTTTTACTTGTTAGGAGACTATCATATTTTTTTAGTTGAGTCAATATTCCTGATGCTGAGCTAGAGTCATGGGGAATTGAGGATAGGACGGGTTGAGCACTGGTTTGGATATCAATCAGTGCTTTATTTATTTTTCCTTTTGAGTCATTGTAACTTTCAATGAGGTCAGCAGCATCGGAACAATGGGCCATTTTTTCAGTTAAAAGATCTTGAACTTTCCCCCATTCCAAATCGATACATTGAATGACTTCTTGAAGATTAGTGAGAGGCTCACCCTCCATAATTTGTTTGGAAAGTTTGTGGAGATTTGCCTTCAAGTCCTCTTTTTTCAAATGTTCTAGGAGTAATGCACTCAATTCATCTTGCATTTTTTGGATTGAGGGGAGGGTACAGTCCTTTGGTTGCATGAGGGCGACTTTTTCTTGTGCTTGCTCAATGTAAGCCCGCAAATTATTTTGAAGCTCTTTTATCTCATTGGCTTTGGAACTAAGTTTTTGTCTGTTGTCAACAATTGACTTTATTTTTACTTCTAGAGCTTTCAGTCGATCTTTTGTTTCATTGACCATGGCAGTGGCTTGTAGTGGCTTGAAACTAGTGTGATGCTTGACCTCAATTGATTTGGAGACAGCGTCTAGTTGGATGGCTTTTGGTTCAAAATCATTACATTTTTGTAATAAATTTTGAATTTCACTACTGATGGGTGTCAGTTCAGGTTCTTGAATTCCTGGGACTAAAAGTTGTCTTTCAAAATGGTGAATTGTTTCATTGGTTGAATTGTGCCAGTTTCGTACTTGAAGCCAAGAGTTTAGAGCTGATTTTCTATCGTCAAGTTGAGCTTGCAAAGCCTGTTAATTTAGAAATAGAAATTTATTTTTTGGTCTTATTTATAAATACAAATTTTATTTTACCTTAAACTTGTCTGGTAATTGTTGTCCCTCTTCTTTTTCACAAAGTTGAAGGGCTTCCGGTTGGTGAGATAAAAGTTCATCAGTCATGGTGTCCACATTTTCAATGGAACTTTCGAGTTGATTTAAGAAGACGCTGTCACCTTGACTAACAGTGTTCGAGAATTGGTCAACCCATTGGAGTAAATTTGAGACTTTTCCTTCAATCTCTTGTTTCTCAATGGCAGCATCTGAGACGGCCATCATTTTGACTCGAATGGCTTCAGCTAATTTTCCATGTCGTTCCTTTAATTTTCCCAAATTACCCGCAATTATTGTAGCACCCTCCGCTGTCACTTGTTGACTAACTGCGTCACATTCCTGGGTGAGGGGAATTAATTTTGACTGGTGCATGGAGCACTGGACACTCAGTTCCTGTAATTGATGAAAAAATTATTTTATTTTCAAAATTAAATTAAAATTAAAAATAATAAAAACATTACTTTTAATTTGATCATTTGGTCATCTAATTCTTGAACTGTGGCAGTCTCAGGTTTAAATTCCTTGCCCACCATTTTCTCAGCTTCTGATATCCAACTGGTGAAAGCCTGACTACTCTCATCAAATTTGACCCAGTTTGCCACCAAAGTCTCTAATTTGTCATTCCATTGATGAGCTGTATTATTAACAGCTCCCCATTTATTTCTGAGGGCATCCACATCATCCTGGGCTGTTGAAATATTTCCAACTTTTTCAATCTCAGACGACGCATCATCGAATGCTGCTTTGATGCTGTTGTTCTCCAAGACAAATTCCTTGGCATGTTGTAAGGACACTTTGGCTTCTTGTAGAGTACCCGGACGATTGAATCCCATGGCGACTTTGACTGCTGCTTTTTCAACTCTTGGTTGTATCTCTTGAAGTGTATTTTGGCACTGAGTCCAAGCATTGAGTGCCTTGACACCCTCACCAGTTTGAACTCCAACAGTTTCATAGAGAGCCACCATCCCTTCCTTGAGACAACCAACTTGTTCACTGATAACGGCCACGTTACCACCTTCAACAACTTTTTCATCCAACATTCGAGCTTCCTTTTCCAAATCTTCGAGGATGTTCATCTTGTCCTTAATTTGTTCCATGAGTTCATTCATTTTGACAACTCTGTCCTTGGGTGGCATGTCACTTATTAATTCTTGAAGTAATTTTTGTGCTCCCACCATCCATTTTCTAAGCTCTTCAATTTTAGCGTAGACACTATTCCATTTACTATCACTTTCTTGTAAATTTTTAACTTTTTCATCCAACAAGTCTAGCATGTTCTTTAGTCTCTTTTCAATCTCTTCCACTTCATGAGCCAGTACGAATTTTTTCTCGGGGACGTAGTCCATACTGAGTCTCTGTACAAGTTCTTTGAGTCTTCTCAGTGTGTCTTCAGTGGCTTCTCTTAATTCTTTGTTCATTTCTTGTTTGAGTCGAAGCTCTTCTGTGAGATTTTTTCCACTACCAGCTACAATTCTACCAAGTTCTTCTTCAGCTTGATCTAATAAATGGAGGATTTCATTCTTTTGTGTTTGGTAGTCGAGCCAAACTTTTTGTGTTGTTTTCAAATTTTTAACTTTTTCACTTGTTTCATTGAATGCAGCGTTCCAGGTTTCGTCCAAATGTTGAGTTTGGTCATGAATAAAATCGGGAATATTTTGCTCTTTTTGTAAATCCTTTCCTTTTTGAAGCAATGAAATTATTTTTGGACGTTGACCCTCTAAATGTTTTAGAGAGGATGTGTATTTGTCAAGCATTTGATTTACTTCTTCGAGAGATTCTGGATGAGCATCATTTAATGAGGAGTCAGTCAACTTGACTAAGGTCTCTACGATCTATAAATATGGATAGACATTTTTTTTTAATTTATCAATTAAAATAATTACAAATAATTAAAATAATTGTAATAATTATTAACCTTTTCAGTCTCCTCTCTGTACATGTAGCACCTTGAGTGAGTTTCTGTTTTTACCATTGTCACTTCAATACTTGGCACAAGATTTTTATAACGTGAGATTAATGATTCGAGTAGATCCTGCTCAGCAAGACTGCTTTCTTCAGCTCCTCGAGACACGAGAATGTCCAGCATTTGAACCAATTGCTTCATGTCATCTCTTCTTCTGTCAACCTCACGGCAAATTCCCTAAAAGTAATTAAATTTAATGTTTAGTGCAGTCACTTTCTATAAATATAGTTGACATTGACATTGCAGTGCTAGAATAATGAGAGCAGCGTTTAATTTCATTCGTATTCTTTTACCCGTAGTGGTACCAGCTGCATGGAAGAATAGGAATTTTGTGAAGTGTGTTATTATTAGGGTCATTGTGTTAAAAATATCAGAAAAAAAATTGGGAAATATTTGTAGAGTGAAAGTTTTTTACCAGAAATCTTGCTTTTTCAGCTTCAAAGGCTTCAATATTCTGAACTTCGGTCATGATGCCCTGCAAGGAAGAGTCAACAGTGTCCATCCATTGTGACACTTCTTGATATTTTGCTCGGTATGCATTCCATTGTTCTGGAATCTCCTCCAGTTGCTTTCTTAATTTTTTTACCCGCTCAGTCACACTCTACATAATTTAATTTGCAATCAATTATCTTTTATCATATTTATGTAAAGCAGAAAAAAATTTGATTAATATTTACCACATGGGCAATTTTAGCCTGTTCAAATTGTTCGGCTAAGCTCGTGTCATCAGGATAATTGAGCAACCACCTCAAATAATTATTAATTATTAAAGTGTATTATTAAATTTATTTTTTAATGATAACATTAAAATTAAAATTATTTGACAAGTTTTAAGAAGCTTACCTAGTTTTTCGTTGTGATAAACGATCAAGGCATTTTTTGGCGTCAGTCAATTTATCACCATTATTGTTAAAATAATTCTGCGGTAAATTGAAGATTTGAAAGGCAATTAATTTAATTATAAATTTTTGATTTTTGTGTAATTAAAATTATGAGATGTGAGAACTTACACTATGACGAGCTAGGACAGTAGATGTGTTAACGTGCTTATTCAACATCTGCGTCTCACTAATAATTTCTCGGTCAATATCTTTCAGAATTGAGGCAAGTTGCTCTTCTTCTAGGCGGAATCTAATTTTTTAAATGATGTTAAAAATTAGATTTATTTTGAATTAATTGAGTGTTTAAAATATTTTGTCTTACTCAAGTTTAGTCAAATGAATGGGTACTTTTGACATGATATGACTCCAGTTTTTCTGTACTCCTTCAGTAATCACTGAGACACGTTCGTATTCTGCTGGGGACATTATTTTACCCAAATCTTGACTAGCTTTTAGCATCTCCTGAAAATTAGTAAGAAAAAAGTTAAATTTTGTTGATGACATGAAAATATTAAAAATATGGAAAGTTTCATTTTTCCTAACCTTTAATGGTCGTTCATTTATGCGTTCAAAGTAGGCCTGAAAATTCAACGTTATTATCAGTCATTTAAAAAATACAAACTGTAGTTTAGAAGAAGATTTATATTAGAAGTGAGGGTTTTTTTACTTTTACCTTGTGCGTTTCAACAGTTTGTTTTGATTCCAAATTGGTATCATTGAGCAACTTCTCTGCTGTCATCACTGTTGAAAAAATTAAATAATTATTTCATTGGATAAAAAAATGAGAAAATTTGAAATTTGATGAAAGACTTACTCCATTCAGTCACACTTTGTTTATTACTCTCAAAGTTTTCCCAACAACGGAGTGATTCTTGAATTTTTTGATCCCAATTTTGTGAACTTTGATCAATCTGTGTATATTCATCATTGATTTCCTTCATCTTTTGGAGAACATCTTCAAATTGACCTCTTTGGTCTGGTGATGCAGACTGGACAATGCTGCTCACTAATTTATTCTTACTATCCAACATTGTTTTGTAGTATAATTTTTTTGAGAAGAATACCTACAAGATTAAAATTTAATTTATAATTATAATCTTGAATTCCTTTTTATGATAAAAATTAAAAATTTACCCTATGCTTGTCCAGCATTTGTTGGGTTAGTCTTGGTCCCTGGAGAGAGTAGGAATTTAGTAGGGATGACGCTTGAGCGAACCATTCTTGAATGATATCTACAAAAAAAGAAATTTTAAATAGTATTAAAGACAATTAAAAATAATTTTTCAATTTATTGCAATTTTACCTTGTCCAGCTTCCAAAGCTTCTTGTTGTGTAAGGAGTTGTTGTATGGCATTTTGGCGAATTGGCAATTGTGCTCTTACTCTTACCAAATTTTCTGTTGTATAAAAATAATTATTTCAGAACGAGGAATATTTAATGATCATTTGTTGTGTTAATTATTTAAATTAATTATTAAAACCTTTTTCTTTTTTGATTGTTTTGACTAGTCTATCAACTTCTTCACCAGACAATTCCGGGACAAGGGACTGAAATGTTTTATTGGCTAATCTCCATCGTTCATCCATTGAATCAATTTCTAAAATTAAAGTTTGCAATTGTTGATTAAAAACTCTTGCGGCTTCAATTTCAACTGGAATTGGTCCACTCAAAATATTTTCAGCTCCTCTCAACCAAGATTGTAGTCCAGTGAGTATGTGAATAAATTCTTTTTTCAGTTTAATCATTTTTCCAGTGTACTGGTACTGCTTCACTTGTTGGTATACTTGGTTCTGAAATTAATTAACATGAAGATTTACATATGCCTAATTATGATCATAGTTACATTAGTTAGGCCGCCTACGAGAATCTATTTAACGACACTCAACATAAAAATAAAAATTTCATTTCCGCTCAAATCCTAGCTCTCATCCTCAATTCTAGGCCAGTGGATCAACATTGGCAAATGTCCCAATGGAGTGACATACTGCCACAGTATGTAATTTTAGTATAAAGTATTATAAGTATATGTGTAATTCATATTTTTAATGAGAGAGGTGGCAATTTTACCCATTTGGCACTTAGGTTCGCAAAATGTTCCTTCAGTTCGGCTACACTATTCTCGTCACAGGTGACTACCAAGAATGAAACCTAGAAAGAATATTAAAATTGTTTACTCCAATATAATTACTCTTCAAGTATGTCCTTCTATGAATAATTAATTTTTACCTAGTTATAATAGATATAATACATATAAATATTATAGAGTATATTTAAACTTACAGTGTCATGTAGCAGTTGATATTTCTCATGCCAGACATTTACATCCTGAAAATTAATAACATGTGTTACACCCATATTTAATATTGTGTAGAGTTAACAAATTAATATTAATGACCCATTTTGCACATGTAAATTAATTTAAAACATTCAGTATTTTTTTTACCTGGAAGTATTCCATTCTGTCTTCTTCAGGTAGTTGAAGCATAGGCACTGACCTGTCAATCCATTCCTCCAAGTCAGGGGAAATTGAAGCATACCGTCTCCAATAGGCTACACAGAAAATAAAATTGGAAAATTGTCGTTGGTAAGAAAAAAGTATTTTAAAAAAGATTTCTAATTAAATAATTAATTATTGTACCGGATAGCTCTTCTAACATGGACTGGACACAACGAAGCTCCATGCTCACACTTTTCCATCTCTCACCAATCTCCCATAAGAAATGATCAGCAATTCTGGACTCTCGAGCATCTGTGTTGAATTTTTTTTTGATAAAATTAATTGTTCTTAAAATTGATGTGAAGTACTCAGACTCACCAATTCCTCCTTCTCTTTTATACTCTTCAATGACATGTTCCATATCAACGTAGGCCCTTTGAAACTCTTGAAATATTTTATTTCGGTTTACAAAATTATTGTATTGTTCTAGTAAGTATTGACAGTGATCCTCCCTTCCATATTTAACTGTCCATTGTTTGAGTCTGTTTTTTTTAAATGAGATAAAAATTAATTTTTCAAATTAATTGTCATCTTCAACTGTTTACTTACCGATTCTCAACCAACACGATGAAAGCTACCAGGCAGCACTGAAAAAAAATGGAAAGTGGATTGGTTTTGAATTTTTTATTTTAATTTTGTCCAAAAAAAGAATGTACTAACGAGATGAGAGTACTGACCTTGTGCTCTAGGAACTTTAGTTTGACAGCCCGTCTAGCTGCCAACTCGGGAATACTTTCCAAGCGACAAGCTAATGACTGTAATTGTTCTGGATGAATATTTGCAACTAATGGGGAACTCAATGAGGCTTTGAATTCTGATTGAATGGCTGGTAACTCGGCAAAGAATGTCTGTGCATCAATAATTTAAATAAATCAATTAATATAATTAGAGTATGAATTAATTGAGCTCAAATTACAAAAAAGGAAAAACCGTCCCACCTTGTGATCTTCAATTTTGGCATTTAATATTCTTGCAGCTTCATCATCCATAATAGCAGGTACATCTTTAGTACTGACAACAAGCTCAGCTTTGGCCACCCAATGACCAATCCTTCCAAATGAGTCTGGAAGACTAGCGTCTAGTAACCATTGCCATTCTTTGAGCTAGAAAAATTAAAATAATTTTATAAAATTGATTTCAATTTTCTTTGTAGGTTTGCACAAAAAATGTGTAAATTACCTGCAATTCTAATTTTTCCCATAGGCACTTTAATTGGGTCCAAGCTGACTCTGTAATACCGACGGTGCTGTGTGATTCTACTAATGTTTTCAATCTTGTGTAAGGCTCCAATTTTCCATTCATCTCTGTGTGCAGATTTATAAAATCTCTGTATTCCATTGAAAGCCCATTCGTCTGTTTCATGTGCTCCATATACTGAAAAGGTGAATTGAATTTATTAGAAATAATTTTTCTACAGATACAAATTCATTGTCATCATTTTGTATTAAATTTACTTGTGTTTTTTGCATGAGCCATGTGAGCAAATCATCATAAATGGACTGGACAATACTGAAAGAGTCTGTTTGATGTCTCAACTTGGGCTCATTAGACCTGGAGAGGAATTGAGCCACATAAGTCATGATTGACTTTTCATCCGGGCGGCTCACGTCCACATCCTCAGGATCAAGAAGTCGGGTGATTTCTAACTCCTCTTCAGCTATTTTAAATGCTGTTTCAAGTCTTGTTTTATTCGATGCTTGACGCAGGGATTGCATGTCAATGAGACCAGGATTAATACTATCTGTAAATTTTTCATAAATCAAAATTATTTTTCAATATTTCTTGCAAGTGGAGAAATTTAACTGAAAAATTTCTATTTTTTTGTACTGGGGACTTACTGATAATGGCTAAAAAGGCAGTTCCATCCCGCCAACTCATACCAAAGTCATTTACATGTAAATTATATTTTTTATTTATAAGCTCTTGAACCTATTTGAGAAAAAAAAGTCGTTTTACAAGTGGGGAAAGTTTTTCTCCAATAAATTTTCGTTAATTTGTTTTAATTACTGACCCATTGAAGAAGAGCTTTTCTAGCTCCGTGCTTCCATTTATCTGATGGTGTCACTCTACCCTGATGTAACACTGTTGAAGGACTCTCAGATGGCTTTATACTGGACGGTCTTTCTACTTGCTCCACATTTGTTGGAGTTGCTTGCGTGAAACGATAGCCTAGACTTGCGAGAACTTTGGTATTTTCTTCTATCTATAATAATTAATTAATTTCCAATTAATACATTTGGGTCATGAGGTCATCATGTGCGGTACGAAAATTTATGCAAAATGTGAATTTTTAACTAATTAAAAATTTATTACAAAATTAAAAACAAAAGATTTAAATTAATTAAAAAATGTGCAGCATAAATTAGATCGTGTATTTCCTATATTTAAAAAGTTTACCACTTTTTTATCCCTGCAGCGTAGCTTTTTAAATTAAATTTAAATTGTAATATGTTACTCATTAGACAAATTATAGAAAGTTAGTCAAGTACATATTATGCTCAGTTAAAATAAATAAATAAATTGTGAAATTGTACCTGGAAGTAAAGGATAATTGTCCAAACTAAACCTAGAACGACGGCAGGTCGGCCATCGACAACATCGCTTGAATTAATGTTGACAAGTTTAATCTAAAATTAAAAATTTTATCAAGGTTACACACAACTTGAATGCAGAAAGTGCAAAAAGTTTTTTTTCAAAGCTTGTTAATGAAATGACAAAAGTCACTATAATTCTAATTTTTTTTGCAAAAGATCTTCATTTACAATTTTTGTTAAATTGAATAGTTAAATGGAAAATTGAACTTACATTCTTTTGAGTAAGGAATTGCAAGGCAGTATTACAATTACTAAGAAAATGTGGTCTCCTCAAATTTTTGCCTTTCTCCACCGGCTAGACGACAAAAAAAAGAAAGTCAAATTAACTGGACTTTCACCTTTAAGGATATGCGTGACAGGAACAAATAGGATCGGAGTATTTAGGGGAATTATACAGTTTGTCAGTCTATACTTATATAGTGTGTCTCATATGTACAAAATTTTGCGACAGAGATTTGTGTGGATAGATCAATTGGAATCCGTTTAAATTTGAGTGTACAAACATGAACCCGTACCAATGTTTCACTGGATAAAACTTCCAGTAGAGCCAACAGTCTCGTTCCATCCTTCAGGTCTTCTATCAGGTCCACAATATGGTAAGGAGGCACATGCTGTTGTTATTAATAAATCAAAGACAAAAATGTCGTTTAACTTTCTCTCTCTCTCATTTTCTTTTCCATTATCCAAATTACAATACAAAAAACATTATTATTAAGACAATTTGTATGTCAATGGGATATGAGAGAAAAGGAAAAGTGAAGAATAAAATATTTGTATATTCAAAACTTTCACTGCTACTTTCACTGCTACGCTATAAACGATAGTAATATTGAAAGCCTGTCAAATTATGACACTGAATATTTTGACAAAGTTAAAGTTGTCGTGTTGTCAAAAAAGACAACACGTGGCTGGTCATTCCATGGTCATTTTTATTATGATGACATAAATATAACCAGATAATTTCATTTATGGTAATCTTTTACTCAAAAACAAAACAACCCTTCAATTGTATTTTCATAACCTTTAGACTATTAAGCAGGCTCTCATATAATTAGTCCATAAATGGGCATGTGTAAAAAAAAGTTGAAAATTAATTACAGGCTAATTATTCCATTTTGTACTTGCAAGCTTATCTCATAAAATTTTAAAACTACCAAAAAAAATACAACATAATACGTAATTATGGCTGCTAATAAATTAAATGGGCTGGAAAAATACTAAAGAGAATATAAAAAAAATGAAAGAACATTTTTTATACCTTAGCCAGGTACGAATTGATCCAATTTACAAAAGTCTTTTTCTGAACACGCTCTTGCTCATCTGAAAAAGAAAGAGAAAAGAATTTTTTTATATTGTGTCATAAAATTGCATTCAAGTTTACTGCATTGAGCATTGTGAAATGAAATGCCAAGAATAAAAAGGTTAAACTTGTGTATATGTTCTAACATGTAAAAAAATAAATACTAGCGTTATATTGATAAAGGACATGAACTTGTTTTAAGGATATGCCATGAGTAAAAAGAATTTGAATGAAAATTGTATGCATATCTTTCCAAAAAAATTCTTGTGGGCTCATGTTTTCATTTTACTAAATAGTACTAGTGGTGCATTCTTTTGAAGATTTTATTTTTGGGATAAAAATAATTTATAATGGGGAGGGAAAAACTACAATCTGTAGATTTGTAACTTGTTTGTCTAAAATTAATGAGAGTTCAAGTTCGTAGGTAAGGACGATAGCGCTTTTTTATGTTGCAGTTGTTGATCGATTGATACTTTTTTTTCAAGTTTAAGGAGGAGCAAATTATACTGCAGATAGATTATCTGATATCTTTGGGTGAAACAAGACGACATTTGAGGAGGGGGGTTTGAAGGCGTGAAATGTCAACTATAGGAGGAGAGTTAATTTATATAAACATGTTTTATATTTATATACAAATTTTCATAGTCAACGCCGCAACATTTCCTCCAAGAATAACTTTCAAATCTATCTAATGAAATATAAACAAGCATGAATAAAACTTGATACTATTCCTTTGAACTCTTGAAAAAACACTGCCACTCGGAAGCTTGATCATATGTATAAATACAAATAATTGGGATTTTGACACACTAAACATATGTACAGCATTTTATGTTCATTTACACTTGGGATGTCTGTCTATTTGGCATGAAACATTGTATAGATGATTAGAGCCAATAAATTTTTTTTGTGTAGTTGAGAAAGACAAGCATTTATTTTTCGTGTTTTTGCAATCAATCCCTTCCAAAAATCGGTTTGATTTCATCATTCTTTCTCTCTCTCTCTCGAATGATGCATTGCTAAAACAAAATGATCAATTTTTTGTACATTCTCAACATACTAAAACTACGCTCAAAATTGTACACGTGGGGCGCCTATTATGTATTTAAGAAGTGTTTATGCTTATTCTTCAATTTTTTTTGTACTAATGAATCATTAGCAATGACAAAATTAAGCCCACCCACAAAGGGCCAAGTCAACTGCCATTTCTATGAGCAATTATAATAATTTCCAAAAAAATAATTACCTTGTGATAATAATAATATTGATTTAGGTTTAGTACACAAATAGTAAAAAAAATGATTTTGTGACCGAATTTCTTCATTTCTCTCCACCTACTCGTACACCATATAGCTTACTGTTATTGCAAGATTTATTATTAATGTGAAGGATGGGTAAAGAAGGCGTGAATTTAATATTCAATGTTTTTCCAAATATCAAAGGTCAAGTACAAAAGTAAGTACTAGCATGTGTGTTGTGTGTTAAGTACTCTCTGTTTGCTTTATGATCTCAAACTTTTTTTTTTACAATATAGTCAATTTTATATGGTATAATAGACGAGACAAAGTTATTCTAAATTTAAGCGTTTCGGAACACCCACTCTCCATTTTGTTATAAATATACTACCTATAATAGGTATTCCGCAAATATTAAAGGAAAAGAAGAAGAGTCTACATTTAAAAAAAAATTGCAATGGAAGGAAGTGCAAGGTCAAGTCAAGACATTGTCTACCGTAAATCATTCATTTAAAACCAATAAATGCTTATTAAAAATACTTTCAATTTTTTTTAAACCGGCTTACTAAACTAGTACTTTGTTATAAGCCTTTGGCATTAAATATAAACTTGTAAGAAAAATCACATTTTACTCATTAATCCGACTTGTATGAAGTGTCGGCGAGAATATGAAATTGAAAACCAGTTTTTTTGAGTTGGAGTACATTATTTACGGTATGTTCATATAATACTAATAAAGTTGTGATGAAAAAAAAGTTCTTTTCAAGAGCTGACATGAACATGTTACTACACTATTTTTATAGTGTCTTAAAGGTAGGGGTATATCTATCAACATGAGGAAAAAGTTATACATTTTACTTAAAGATATTTTGCACACATCATAAACTACCATTTGAAGTACTTTAGAGTATCAATCTTTCTCTCTGTTCATTCTAAATGTACAGATTATCTTGTATGTATGAGGAAGGATTTACACATGTGTAAATAATTCTGAAAATGTTGACACAAACTATTTTTTTTATAGTCAAGAGTCACTACTAACAAAATGTGTAATTCGTGGTAGTTCCTGGAGTGTGTTTATACAGTAAAAATGATGAAATCATCCCTAAATCTACAATTAAGATGAGTACTTACACAGGACACACGACAAATTTTGTTTACGACTCCCCATAAATTTTAAATCTAGAAATTTATACTGTCTCCCTTTTTTACTCCTTCTTTTTTTAAAAGTCAATAACATGGGAAAGATGAACATTAAATAAATATGTTTGTTGTATACATGATACAAATAATAAGAAATAAAAAAAGGAATAATTTTCTCATGAAAATTGTATAAAATAGATAAATGCAAAAAAATACGAGGAAGGGGAATTATTAGACTTTTTCTATTTAGGATAAATGGAATTTGTGGATAAAAATTAAAAGGGATCATGGGAGGAATTAATTAAAATGGAATTATTAGATGGACTTTACATTTATGAAATTACCATGTGTCTCCTTCATATTATCGCTATGAGCTATTTATTCCTGTTTTTCACGCTCTCCATATGTTTATATACTAAACATATTTTTTTTCTAAAGGATTTTGAGGTCTCTCTATATCTACAATAATATAATTATGCTATAAACAATGTAGACATTTTTTTGTTGAGTCCACACGTGGGTGTTTCTCTATGATGTCGAGACAGGATCAAAAGTTATAATTTTCTCAAAACATGTAATTTTAAATTATCTAGTTATACTCTAATGTAAAGACATTTAATAGTCCATCAAGAGTCTGTTTGTATGCAAGTAAAGTATAGATGAACATGAGTGCAAAGCATTTGAAACATGAAATTAAAAACAACTTTTTTTTACATACAACAAATGAAAATGAGCATGTGTATGAGGGCATCGAAAAAATGAGAATGATTGGCATGAGCAATAAATGTATCAAAAGAAATGGAAGCGAAATATGATATGAACTGTAAATGTACATGAAAAATTTTAAAAAATGAAATAACCTCTAATTTCCGCAATGTGCGAGTCATACTTTGTTGCATTACTTTTGGCACTTCTGACTAAATCACTCGTGTAACTCTTGTCACTATTCACTGGACTATGCCGGTCCCTTGAGTCTGGCGGAGTCACATGTCGAAGTCTTGTTAAATTATTTAATTTTGGTGACGACGGACTGAGTCCTCCTCCACTTGGAATTGACTCTGAACTGTCAAATCTTGAGGGGGGTCGTCTCCCAGAATTTAAGTCTGGACGATGGTAACTTGCACCTAAGCTCGTGGAGGAGGAAGAACTACGACTTTGACTTGGATGAGTACTCCCCACAGTGTAGTCCTTCCTTTGATGAAGGGGTGAGGACTCAGCACTGGAGAGATACATGGGGGTCCTTGGAGTTGGACTATCTGTTATTCTTGACACGTACTTTGTGGTTCGTTGTCCCTGTAGGGTTTTAATTTGGCAGAGTGGACTTGAAGTGGTTGAAAAATTTTGTGGAGTGTGGGCCCTATGTCCTCCTCCAGATGGACTTCGACTTTTTAAAATGGGTGACTGGGGTTGTGACTGAGTTTGTAATTTTGATGGTGATGATGTTTGAATGCCAAAAAATTCTAATTTTGCTTTAACTTGACTACCACTAGAAGATGGGATTGGTATGGGTGGATTCATGGAAGGCATGGTCGTGTCATTCTTTTTTGGACTCATTTTGGCTGTACTGGCCAGAGTGGGATTTTCGTAGCGTGCCATGCCTGATGATGAAATACTACTAGAAGTAGCCTTTATATGTCGATGACTATAACTTTGTGGAATATTCCCTGTAGAACTATACACAACATGATAGGGAGAAGATGTATCACTCAAACTACCCGTACCGGCAAGACCAAGACCTAAACCACGTGTTGAAACACTAATCCCTTCAGGATTGACAGTGACAACAGACTTGGAGTCACAATCACGTAAATCTTTTAAACTTTCACGTTGAGTTGACTTGGCAGATGATGATGATGAGTTGGATGGTTTTTTCCAGACCTGCTCAAAATATGAAACGCGATCCATTAGATTTCTCAATGGACGATGTGACGGACTGCTCTTTTCTCCTGACACATTCTTTGATCCATTTTTGACATGTTGTTGTTCTTTATTTTTCACCAGTTGTAATTTTTTACTTTGAGTCAAAGACTTACTCTTTTTTTTAGAGTCTGTCTCACTTGTCTCTTCACTCCCCTCCATATTAGAGATGTGATAAGAATATAACAATAATAACTAGAGTTTATGTAAATAATAATACTATGCCACTGCCACTGCCACTTACATACACACAGAACATGATGATGACTGTGTTGCAAATTATGAACTGAAGCTTGTGCTTGTTGTTTGTTGCATTTCTTGTCTATTTTTTTGCCACTATTTACTATGCTACTAAGAATATATTCAAGCATACAAAAAAAATTCACCCCATGTGATATTTAACAAAGTGGACTGTGGAAGAATATAAAAGGTACAGCAGACAGCATTTACGGCTACAAATGAAATTCTACAAGGTTAATTGTACACAGTACATGTACATTGTGGACGACTATTCGTACAAGGACGATCCTGTACGAATCATGTATTTTATATATAAAGTATACGCACTCTTGCTTTTTGTTTGTTGCTGTGCAATTTTTTTTTCACTCTTTCTTTTAACAATGCGGCCAGTACACGAGTTTTAGTTTATGAAAATAACGTGCTTTTAAACTAAAGCTATCTGCAGTGCTTATGTACAGTACTTGAATTTAGATTGAGTGCTGTGTTCTTAAGAGAGACTAGACTGTACAATATGTATATTATACTTTGTTGAAATTACGTCATGCAAAAATGAAGGGGGAAGAGAGAGAGATGGAAAGTTATGAAAAAAAATATTCTAGACAAGTATTATACACATCCTTTATATTATTATAGCCACATCTTGAATATTATAAATTCAAGATTTTAACCATATATAATAAAAGGAGTCATTGTCTACATGTGTTTCAATGAATATCATCACAAAATGATTTTGTCTTATTTAAATTGGATGAGTAAACATGTATCAATGCTGAAATTATCTGTAATCACAACTTATATCTCTAGTACTTTATAACAAGAGGTGTTTATTGCAATTGACTTTCATGTCTTTAATCATGTTCACAACTCCTTTTTATCATCTCTATTAACCATTCAAGCAAGAGGAATACACAATGTGCTAATTTTTTGGTGCCCAAATAATAATCATAATCATATACAGCACTCGTATATTTACTTAACATAATAATACATATTATTATCATTTATTGTGCAAGACGTGAACATGAAAGATGATTTTTTAAAAATTGATTCATAATTATGCCATTTGTGTAAAAAGTACTTGTAGGACAAAAATATATTTGCATGAACAAACTCAAACTCCTTTTTGAAAATAAATTTTAAGAATTCAATTAGCTCTTCTTTGTTATCAGAGATTTGTCAATGATTTTCTCTTTTTTTTATTATTGAATAAACTCTTATTAAATGATCGTGACCCTCAAAATCAATTTCAATTCCCCCCACTCCCTACATTTTCAGTACTTGTCATTAAAGTTAATATTTGTTTAATTAAAATGTGAGTCTCAAAATAAAATTGAATTATATAAGAGTGAATGTGTATATAAAAATTGAATAAATATTTTACATGGCGGTATTTGTACAAACACACAAACTTATTAATTAGTATGATAAAAATTCTGTTAATTAATCAATAAATGTATGTACTAGAATTGTGCATGAGAGAGAGAGAGTAGTAAAATTAAATGTGTTAAGTGTATAAGTGGATTCATGTCAACTAGTGTGTGAGTAATGTTATTGGTGAAGGAGGCATGTGTGAATGATTATTAGTTAGTTGATAATTTGCATATAGCATGACATAATGACAAATAGAATAATTACAGTTAAATAATTATATCTTATTGTTTGCAAAAAAAAAGAACAACAGCACATCATCAACTCGTTCCTTGTCTTTCTACAGCTTTTATAAAAAAAATAAAACAACAAAAAAAAGTTGGAAGAGATGACATGCATAAAAATTGTGGTGATGTCAAGTTCATTGTTCATTACGCTACTCGTATCTTCCAACTTTAAAAGCAAAGACTAAATTAAAGTTAAAGCAAAAGTGTTAAAAAGTAACTAAAGACTTGTTCTCAGTTTGCGTGCAAGAGTATTACTTGTAAAAAAATTATTAATTATTATCATCAGTAATTTGGAGGCGGTTCAGAGATTTCAAAAAAAAATATATTTGACAGTCGACATTATTCCAGTGACAAAAACAGATCAAAGAATCAAAAGAGGTTACACAATATTTTTATGTCAAAATAAGTGTCAATGTACCTAAAGAGGGATTTAAGTTTTTTAAAAAAATAAATCACAGAATTTGGTATTGTAAAATTTACAATAAATATTATTTTCACAAAATATTTTAGGTACAATTTGAATCTTATTTTTTTTTAAAAGTTCAATTGAATCACATTATACTTTTTAATTTATTAATTTTAACAACACAATTTTTTCTTTCAATACACAAACACAAATGTTAAACTAGTACAGTTAAAATAGCACCGTATAATAATTTAATTTCTTCTTTTTTTCATAAGGTTAAATATATATCACATGAAAAAGATTACGAGTATTTTTTGGTGTAGATTGTCAAAAGTTTCTAATTTATTTTTTTTTGCGTAAAATACAATTTTCTTGCTGGTAAACAAATCACTTTTTTGAGATCACTTTTTTGTACACTCTTTTCCAAATGTTTATTAATATTTATAAAAAAAATGACTTGAAGAGCACAACCGTCTTAATCTTAATCACAACAAACATTTTGAAGACTGAAAATTTGCGGCTCTTTTCATTCGAATTCTTCTCTCAGTCCGAGCGAACAGCTGAGCGGAAAATGATCAATAATTTAGCGAGGGGGAGAGAGAATAGAGTAGAATAGAACAAAATTTGGCATAAAGTCCACACACATTACACACACAGACAGTAGTCCTAGTCCACATGCTAGTCCACACCTGACCTCGATTTTCATTTTAGTCCTATATTTGGAATATTAGGGAGAGAACGATGGCAACCATGCCAAGCCCTCTAAATTTATGACCTTTTTTATACATGTAACATAGAGTCGTGAGTTTGAGACATAATTTTGTGTGAAACTACGAAACTAGACGAAAAAAAAGAACCAAGACATTTACTTTTGTGTAGACCAGAGAGGGATATACGCACGACTTGGTTTTGTGCGTGAGTTGCAGCACATTGCAAAAAAAGAGGAGGGGGAGGGGGGAGGACTCATATTGAAAACAACTTTATATAATATTGTGAACTATATATACAACTTGTTACAATGTAATGTGTGAGCCATTGATATGAGCAGTGCAATGTTTTTGTTGATGATATCTAAGGTTACAGAAAAGCGCGTGGAGTTGTAGACTACAATTGCAATTTAATGTGTACGCACTTTTCAAGTACATAAAACTATACACTATCTCTATTGTGGAGTACATACTACATACATTGAAATGTTTTTGTGGGGGATTTTTTTCATGCTGTGATTCTTGATTGAGTTCGAGGGCATAACTTCCCTGCGGCTCCAATCTGTCTCTTGTGTCTCCTGCCTGTTGGATGAAACATGATGCGAAAATTCTAAATTTGATTTTAATGACTGCAAAAAAAAATCTGTTACTACCTATTACATGTTAAATGTTAATAGTTTCATTTCAATTTTTTTTCCTTCTTTTCATACATTTTTACAAGAAAAATTACAATAGAGTACATAATGTACAGTATACTGTATGTAGAAAAAGAAGACAGATGAGAATTTAATGTAAATTGTACTTTATGTAACACTTTTTTAAAAAATATTTAATAGCTGGCTACTCTTTTTAATTTTATTTTATAAATGACTTCATAAACCTAGTTCCTGTATAGAATGTACAGATACTACAACCTTTGTGGATAAGAAAGGGAGATTGCTAATATTATTTTTTGTTCGTTGATGAGGCTAATTATATCGATGACTAAATGGTCAGCCAACACAAAAGAAGACAAATTGGACAAGATCGTGAGATTTTCTGGAGCCCCTTAGTTCACGACTAAGAATATTGCGACAGGGAGTTATAAAAAAAATTTAATCTCTGACAAAGAAAAACATTCCAGTATGATGATTCAAGATTAGAAAGTTTGATAGTATTCATGGTCAAAATTTAGAATAAATTTGATTATTGTCAGCTCTTCTTTTTTTAATATGTAAAGTCTCTTTCATGTTGTGAGAGACCCATGACTTTCTTTGTTGTCCTTCCGGACTAATCCTTTGAAAAGAAGAAGAGACTTTTTTTGATTGTTGAGACAATCATTTAATCAGGATTTTTTTCTCGTAGTTTACATTGGAAATATTAAAAATATCCACCACAAAAACAGTAGTTGACTTTATATTGTAGAATTAATGAGTTTTTGTAGTTAAAATAGCAGGGAATTAGGAAAAATTGACACAAGACGTAAAAAATGAGGAGATTTATAGTTAGTTAGGGTGGTGTGAGCCATTATAATAATTATGATCCCCCTGTGTGTTTTATACTGGTAGTAAAATGGGGACATTGAAAGGATTGTAGAAGTGAAATAAAACAAATAAAAAGGTCTTAAAAGCAACGCTTCTCTCTCTCTCTCGAGTTGAGACATATGCAGAGAGAGAGAGAGAGTATGGAGTACTATACGAGTAGTGTAGAGTTTTTCGTAATTTTTGTCGTGGCTGTTAAAAAAACTGTATATTATTTTTAGCTTTTTCCCATGTATTAATTTAGTCAAATGCAATGTTAGAGCATCTGTGTAATCTTTTATGATTGTGCATCATGAGGATGGTACGCATTATGTATACTCTAAACATCTATACTTTCGTGTACTAAACAGTTACATATATACACAAGTACAGATACTGCATGATATATCCAGTACAGGGAGAGAAAAAGTTGAAAAGGGAATTCAGCACACTCTGTGACTTAATGACTTCCTTAATACACATGTGCATATGTAATTGTATATTACAAAATTTAGAAAAATAATACATAAAATTACCTTGTAAATGTGTTATTGTAGCTTGATACTCTGCTAGTCGTTCGTCTATATAATCTTGAGATTGAGCAGCAATTATTTGAGCCGTTGTAGGACCATCACCATCCTCATCCATGCTCACAACAGAAGTCCCCCTCTCTAGGAGATACCTTGTGGGGTCAACTCCTGGAGGATAGACAAATTCCATGTCATATGAGGGCTGTAGTGCAAACATTTCTAGTGAAAACATTTCTTCAGGTGGTGGAGGCGGTGGGACCATTGGGAAGAATGGTGGAGGTGTCTGTAAAAATAAAAATTATTGTATGTACCTTCTGTTCTGTACAGTGTACAGTATGTCATATTTTTTCAAAAAAAAGTTGGTTTGTAAATTTAAAGAGATGGTAGAAATTGCAACCATATGATGATCCCATGACCCTTTACGCATTGAACATTTTGTTCGATAAAATTAGAAACAATTCTATTTTAAAAACATGCCTTTCGGAAGTATCAAAAGGTACTACATTTAGACATTTCATTTTTTTGGCAAAGATATATTTCTTTCAACTTTTTCTTGTTGCGTAAAAAAGACTTGAGAATTGGTTTTTTCTTTTTCTTTTTGGTTTTCCATGGATACAAAGTTTTCAACTTGGTTCAAGGAAGTTTACTTTTTCAAAATTTAATAACCAACATGTGCTGTATCGCATGACTCGACGGGCAAAAAAAGTACAATGCGCAGAGCACAGAGCTACGGCTCAGTCAGTTCATAATAATTAATTGTCCATCATGATTCAACATGATAATTTGCCAAATTAGGGTGACATAATGGCAAAAAAATAATTACATATAAAAATAATAATAATGGTGACCAAAGACATGGAAAGTGTCAAAATGGAAAAGGAGGAGGAGTAATGAATTTGTATAGAAATTATGTACATTTAATTTAATTTTAAGTAACAGAGGAAATTATGAGTAATTTGGCGTTCATTGTCTTACTACCCAACGCAAGGAGAGAAACTGTTAAAGTTACTCAGGACACTAGCATTTTACAGGTTCTTGAAGATATTTGTGAGAAACGAGGACTTAATGCCAATGAGTGGAATTTAAAGTAACTTTTATATAAATTACAATTAAATTACTGTTGCTAAAAAACAGATGAAATAATAATTTTAATTTCCAGACACTTTAGTCGAGTCATAGAATTGGGAAATAGTGTCCGTTTCTCGGGCCTTCCAAACAATGCCACTTTGGAAATGGTCCAGTCATTAAAACCACGAAAAGAGTCAGCAATCAACATTGTTCTTCAATTAGAATCAGGAAAAAGGCTCACTCATCAATTTTATCCTCATGGTAAAGTATATTAGCTGTATTTTCTATATTTAACTCTTTTTCCCTTTTCATTCCATGTACAATTGTATAAGTAGGAATGGATTAGACAAACAGACAAAATAGTGGACACTTTTTCTTGTTTATAATTTATTGACTTGAATAAATGGACTGCCTCCCTGATTATTGTTTTAATAAATTCCAACACATTTATTAGAGACGTTATGGGACGTACTGGAATTTTGGGTGAGTGAGGGTGAAAAAAATGTGTTGCCAGTGGATTCTAGTAGCATTCAGCCTGTGTGCATTTACATGAGACAGGATATTCAGGGAAAAGATAAACTTGAAGAGAAAACTTTACGCTCCTTGGGTTTATTTCAAGGCTCAGCTGTGATCAGATTGATGCATCGAACAGAAAATCAATTTAGGCGTCAAGCAAATGTCAGTACTCGAACATCCTCTAGTTCTCAGTCAATTCCAACTAACAAAATGAACTCTGATCCAAATAAACAAATGACTCGAACCAATGTAAATTCAAAACCAGCACAAAAAGACAAAGAAAAACAAAATAATGGAACAGTCCTCCCTAAACAAACAATTGTCAATAATCCAAGTTCACATGGTTCAAAGACAAATCGTACAAATCAGGATTCTAAAGCCAAGAAAATGACGAGTCATAGTCGAAGTGATAGTAAAAGTAAAAATTCTACTGAAAAAAATTCTCAACAATTTTCTAGTCCACCAACCAATCAGACTGGAGAGACTCCTTCCACTGTGAATGAGTTTACTGGTCCAAGACAACTTCATGCTCAGCCTGGACATTTACATATGGTAAAATAATCAGTAAAATAATTTTACTGAAAAATAAAACTGAAAAGTTTTTTTGATTAATTTTATTAAATTCTTAATTGTTTTATCTCTACAGTTTCCCGAATTTGATGCAATGCTGTACCATGCAGATGATGTGAATCCACCACATATTGAATCTCCCCCTGATGAATTTTTTGAAGTCACTGTTCAAGATGTCCAGTCAATTTACAATGATTTACAAGCAACAAGGTTTGTCTGTTTAATTTTGTCCTGTATTAGTCTCAGATTTTAAATAAAGTAAATATTTTAGAAAACAATTAGAAGATGCACCACTACGGACTAGATCAGCTAGAAATTTAGAGCATGATAATGCTATTCAAGCAAACTTGATAAAACATCCAATAACAATTGTACGAGTAAGATTTCCTGATCGTTATTGTCTTCAAGGTATTTCTATGATACTTTTTTTTAAACTTGTAATTAATGTTGTCCCTTGAATTTATTTAAAGAGCTTGTATGAATTTTTATTTTATAAAAGGAACATTTAAGACGAATGATACGACACGACTTTTATACTCTTTTGTTCGTGGCTATTTGGACAACTCCCAGCTCAATTTTTATCTTTGTGAGTATTCATAGCATCCCAACTTTATTACTATACTTACTTGTCTTTTTTAAAAAACCAGTTCATTATCTATTTTTGGGGTGGTGACTAAATAATAAGACTGGGTTCAAATTCATGGGGAAAAAAAAATCTGCATGCGTCAAAATAGTTGACAGGCGAAAAATATAAAAAAAGACTCTTTTCCTCCTACATTTTGTCTGGTATCCAGACTCGGGAAAAAAACATTACACACAAATTTCTCAAAAGAAAATGTGTTCAATGATTTCTTTGAAAAGAAAATATGAAACAAGGATTCACTTTCTTTTTTTTTAAAAAAAAAAAAAAGAAGCCTAGACAAGTTTTTCATTTATATACAACTTTTTCGTCATTATTTTGACCCATGTAAATTTCATGAAATATCTCATGCAATTCAAGTCACAAATCAGTCTCATTATTTAGTGATCATCCGCTATGAACATTTACTTGTCAGTCACTACACCACCCAAAAAGATTTTACCGGAAGACAAAACTTTGATAGAGGAAGGACTCGTGGGCTTTGTTGTAGTCTATGTTGGTTCTAATGACAAGCCAGATAAATATGTCAAGGAGACATTTTGTTCCAAAGTCTCTGACCCTGAGCAAGTCTTTAGATATTCTCCACCAGCACCAGGACCAATTCAACCCGCTTATAAAGCCAAGAAAATTGAGGAGAGTCCTCAGAATAGACAACAAAAAGGAGAGTCTTCTAAAGCTGGAGCTTCCAGTGCTCAGACACAACAACAAACGAGAAACTCAAGTCAAGAACCCGGTCCAAGTTCTAATCGCCCAACAAGGTCACGACCAACTAACCAAAAAAATAGTGATGCTGTGCTCAAGTGGTTCAGCAAAGGGAAAAAGTCTTGAATTCTATTTCTGGCTCGTCAAATAAATACTAAATATTTATTATTTTTTGAGCACACACTAATTACCATTTTTTTCAAAATAAAATTGACAGCCAATTTTTTACCTCACGAAAACATAAATTCTAACGTGTACAATCGTCATTTGAAATTGTAGACATTATTTTAATAAAACATAAATAAATTCTCACTGGTGAAATTGGACGGAAGAAAGGTCTCGGGGACTGACAACCAAATGCAGGACTCCATCTTGGTGGTCCAAACATTTGTGGAGAATCTGGTCTTGGAGATGATGATGGTGAACCAACCATTGGTCTTTAAAAACCAAAGAAATTATTTTATATTCACAAAAAGAGAGAAAGCATAAAATATCATTCCTAGTCATTTTTTCTTGTCAATAATTAACCCACCTGACAAGAAAGGGAGGAGGAGTTTGTGACATTCTTGGTGGTAATCCTGGAGATCCACGTCCACTGGGATGATAACCAGGAAAAAAAGGTACTGGAGACCGTGGACCACATGGCCATCTCGGACCACCTGGTGGCCCTTGACCTCTTTGTGACATTTTTTATATCTAAAAAATTAGACACTTTCTCCTCCTGGCTTGTAGACAAGTTTTTTTTTATTATTATGATTATTTCGTTCTCAATATAATTTTATTTGTCGGGATCTTTTTCCCGGAAGGATGAAGGGGAGGGGGGAAAGCACTTGAGAGAAATGTGGCGTTTAAGTTGACGACTACGCAAAGTGGCATAGATTTTCACTCGATATGACGACTCAATAAAACCATAATAGTTTCCATCCACCACCATACATTTTTGATACTTGTGTGTGGGTATGCTTATTTTTTTGTACGATTGACCGTGGGTTGTTGACGAGGAGGAAAAAGAAATAATTTGTACCCCCGAATCTGTACAAAATACAGTGAGTTCTTTTGCAGCGGTGAATCCAACCGATGTCAAACGACTACAGAGAGAGAGTGTTGTTGACGAAATCAAAATGGATTTTAAACGATTTCGAGGAGGATTAGGAGAAAATTGACAGAGTGCCAGTTTTGATGTGCTGCGCTTTATACTGGCTTTTGGCTTTTTCGGCTGTCGTGTAAAGTTAAATCACATATTCGTATCGTTTTTCTATCTTCTTTCGTTTTGGTAGTACATATAGGAGTAGTAATATAGTAATCGTCGAGATATTTTCATAACACAGAAATTTTCAGTGGATCATGATACCGTTTACTTTGTATCAACAACTCCTTTTTTTTAAATTCATTGACTGACTTGATACCACATTATGTTTTTTACCCTCTGTTGATTATTCAATGTCCTTTTTTTCTTACAATGATAGTCTATCATTGTAAACTCATTGATATTTAATTATTTTATTTACTTTTTTTTTAATTCTTTTTAAAGAGACCTTATTAGTTAAATTCTTAGTATGTAATATTTTATATTTTAATTAATTCAAATTGGTCAACAATTGGACGATTGAAGAATTGGCAGTTAGGATTGGAACACACGAAAGAACACAACAAAAAGATTTTGTCTCACTATGTACTTTTATTAATTGTAATTATTTGACGTCCATAGTTTGAGTTCACTGAAATTGTGCAGTCCTATTTCATGATTTATGGAATGAACACTATAGAATCAAGACCAAAAATAAAATTACAGAGATGAAGCAACTGCAATTAGCCATTGCAAGAAGAGAACTGAAGAGAGAGAGAGAGACATTGCCGAGAGAAAGAACATTATGAGAATCATCCTACACTTTTAAAAAACCTAAAAATAAACTTTGGCAAAGACCGGTCTGCCACGTCTGAACTCTCTGTGAGTCAAAAAACGCCAATGTTAAAAGCGCATATGGATCATCAGTACAGTATAACCTCTGTAGACAAATAAACGGGAACTAAGATCATCGTATTATTACATCTAGAGATGTACGCGGCTCCATATCATGAGATGTCGGTCATTTACCAATCAACTCTTTCCAATCGGAGATGTTCTTTTCTTTTCCTCTTACACTTTTCGAGCTAGGTTAAGATCTTCTTGTCACACTCTCCCGTTTATTCGTAGAATCGTACATCCGAGACTATCTTAATACAGAAATGCCGTCATTACCCTTTTTCATAATGGGGCAAAAATTATTCCCCAATGACGGCAAAATCGTTAGCATGTCCTTTCTATACATCCAACATCGTTTTTATTAGTATAATGACATCACCGTAATGTCATGCAAGAAATTGTGACCACATTTGACATGAAGGGATGCTGATGCACTTAGCAACAGAGTTAGAGTCTAACTCTGTTCATTTAACCTCTAAAAGAAAGGGATAGAAATTCATTTTCGTGTATTTAGGACGACGAGACTTGCAGAGATTACTATATACTTTCTGACTTTCATCTTGGTTGCGTGAAAGAAAGTCATTGTTGAACGACATGCAGACAGTCTTTTTTAAAACATGTTATAAGTTATAGTAAATGTAAATGTTCCAACTCGAAGTCACTAGGACCTTACATATGACAGAGGGGACAATTTGTATATTTATTTTATACTCTCTTATGAATTATGATGTTTTCATCAGTGTTCGTCGAAAAAAATTGATCACATTAAAAGTAAAGATTAATTTTTTTTAATTTCTGTGGATTTAATCTGAGATTAATTCTGAATTTTTCCCAAAATGTTAATAATTTTTTGACATATTAGATTTTGTGGTCAACGGGTTTTTCGTGCTCCCTATCAAGCATATAAACTTTTTTACTTGTAGAAACCGATTTTCCTGGACTGTCTTTCAAAGTTAAATTTCATATTTTGATGCCATAATGTGTTAACAAATAAATCCCGCAATTAATTCTTCTTGGGTTAATTTAATTTTTTTAAACTGTTAATTGATTAATTCTCAAATTAATCGATTGGGAATAAAATTAATCTGCACTAATTTTAATCAGATTACAGACGAACACTGATTTTCATGAATGTAAATAAACAAGACACACAATTTTTAAAATTTCATTTTTATTTATTTAGCAAATCCAGTTTCAGTTTGCTGAACTTGACCTCTTAAGGCCAGGCTAATGTTACAACAATAAGAAATTAAATTAATTAAACACTGGAATGTGCAACAAACGAAAGAGGAGGCGTAAATTCATTTAATATCAAGGCATACATTCGATATGTATAGGCAATTTACATGGATGGACTTTAGTTTCCGTTCACATTGTAGTTATTATGTACGTTAAAATATCAATTATGACATACATTGTATTATTTGATTAGCAATTATTATATATTATTTGTATACATAGCTCATGTACTAGAAATTGCGAGCACCGTTCAGTGTTCTCCATTTTACTTGTTTCTTTGTATAATCTAAATATATATAAATTTTTCTCCTAGTCCATTAAAAAACTACTAGTACAATTATCAACTAGTCCCTAAAATTGAAGTTCAATTTTCTATCAATTGAACGCACAAAAATAGCCACAAATAAATTAATTTTCTAACATCTATTACATAGTTGGTCAAGAATTAATGATCATAAATGGTAACTACGTGGTAAAATGAAAATTGTAGGTACAAGCAATGTCATGTCAAGTGTAATGTTAAAAGAAATTAAATTTGTGTATAAATTGCATTGTGTAAATGGCAAAAGGACACTTCACAACGTAATGTTCATCGATTCGACTTTGAAGGCCCCTCAAAAATTAAAGCAAAAAAAATAGACTCTTCACAAGTTAATTAGATTATTTTTGTTTTTTTCCCCGTGATTCCATTGTAGTGTATAGATATGTAATTCTGGTCATGCAAAAATACTCGTAATGTACAATTTATGAAGAGAAATGATGAAAACTGCTTGGATAATTGGACGAATTTTGACTATTAAACAAATTCCTATTCGAGTACTTTCTTTCTTGCATAGCCTGATTGGCATTCTTTTCAGACCATAAATCCTTTAACAATTTGTCCATGTGCATTAATTTTTGTTCTTGCTCTTGAATACAAAAGGACTGTCGTCGTGCAATTTCCATATTAGCTGCCTGCAGAGACTCCCATGCCTCTTTTTCAGCATTGTGTTGATATTTCATTTCTACAAAATAGAAATAATATTTCATTAATTACATATTATAAGGGATTGACTAGACAAATACAAGTAAATATTGCAAATGAATCAACTTACCAGCAAGAAGTTTTTCAGAGTGCATATTTTTGTCCAGTATAGCCTACAATAAGAATCACAATAAATACATTTATTTATATAGTTATTGGAGTACATGTGTTAAGGATAATGTTTTATTTTCAAAATTCTGTATTTGCATATATATATTTTTAAAAAAGTAACCTGATTCAAAGCCCAGCATTGTTGTTCTCGTTGTTTTAGTTTCAGTTTTAATGAGTTTAAATAGCCAACCTCTACATGAGTCCAAGCTTTCTTTCCTGTTGGTCCCGTTGGTAGTTGCTCTCCAATAGGCAATGACTGCTTTGGCTAAAAAAAGAAGAAAAAACTTTTCATTCTGCTTATGTACCTCAAATGACAATCAAATAAGGGTCACTATAATATCATATAAATTTGACTCACCAAACTGAGAACATGATATTCGTAGAAAGGTGGCATGCTCTTGACGGTTTTACTAGTTGTACTAGCAGTTTCATACTTGAGAGAGGTTGCACCTGGAGGAGGCATGTCTACGTCTTCTTGTGTCATTGTCGATGCATTGGTTTTGGATTCTATACAATAATAACATGAATCAAAAATCTTTCAAAAAAGAATTAAATTAAATTTAAATGCATAATACCTTCATGTTCATTAGAAGTCAAAAGACTAATTTTCTTTTCATATTCTGCACATTTCCGATTGAGATTATTGACATGTTCCTCCAACTCCTTGCATTCTTTTATTTTTGTATCCATCAGTTCCATCTTTAGTTTCATCTAATAAAAAAATTTTACTTATTATACTTTAAATTTAGTACATGAGCAAGAGTGTTCACGATACTGTTCATGTAATTTAGTTCAGTTTTAATGTACGTGATTACCTGAACGTTCTCGTTTTCAAGTTCCCCAACTTGCTTTTCCATGCTATAAAGTTCAGTGATGGGACTTAATTTGTTCACCTGTAAGTCCTCCTCATATTCTTTTATTTTATTTTGTATGAGAAGAAATCTTAAAATACAAATAAAATAAACATTAACGCCGTTTGTAAATATATAATGTGCATGTCTGTAAATCTTTTTCTCATTCAAAAACTTACTTGTCATCACTGGCCATTTTTTCCTGTTCATAAAAATCGCGTTCTTCGCTGAGCTGTTGAAGAAAAATTTTAAAAAATATTACCCATCATATAATTTATAATTGAAAAAAATGAACGTCACCTTGTTTGAAATTAATTTAAAATTAATTTTTTTGCTCTTTAACTTACTTTTTGTGTCCAATAGTCCTCCGTTTTCTCATACTCTAGACGCAAAAGAGCTAAACTGCTCTCCAATTCTTCAATATACGTGTCTTTATCTGTTTGTGTAGAAGAATGTTGGGTCGATTTGGTTATTGGTATAGAGTCACTTATACAGTCACCCTCATTGTCCAAAGCTCTAGCTTTCTCGTCCAGACCCATACAAACAGCTAGACTATTGTTATTAAATTGTCCAGAGTCAAAGGGACTACTACTATAAAGCGACGGACTTCCTTCATCCAAGTCAGGAGGACTCTTTTTAATTTTTGCACACTTGCGCTTAGACAATCTCAAATCCTCGTTGGTTTTAAACGACTTGATATCCTCACGAAGTGCGTCCAACTCTGAGTTTAGCTCATCATTTGTATCTCTTAGCGACTGAACTTCAGATCTTGAAATTCTCAACTTTTCATCTCTCTTTCTTATAGTGTCCATTAACCTTGACTCGATTTCTTGAAGATTCTTTTCAATTTCTTGATAGCGTGAAACTTCATTTTCTAATTGTTGTTTACTTCGATGCAGTGCTCTCATATCGTTACCAAGTCTCTCTACCTCCCTCTCAAGATTTTTATTCTCTCTGACTAGAGATTGTATCTCTATTTTCAGCTTCATTTCTTCGTCTTTAATATTCCCAAGGTCCCCTTCAGTTGCCTGTAGGGTTTGAGATAAAAGTTCTTTTTCTACTCTGAACTGTGCCTGAAATTGAGAAGAAAAAAGACATTCACATTGAAAGCTTCATTTTAAAAAATGAACACATAAATAAATAATTTCTGTTTCGATCTCTGCGTCTTACCTGCAATTCTATAATTTGTTCTTCATATTTTGTAGTCAAATGTTGTAATAATTTGCTGTTATTTTGCTCAAGCTTTGAATTTTGCTCATCCACCTCCTGGGCTAATGTCTGTGATCTGTAATATTTTCATGATTGATTTTTGTCTTGTATTAAATATATTTTTGAATAAAACATATAAATACTTAAGCACTTGTTGATTTGTAAAAATAATCTTGTACAAACCTCAAGTGTAGCGCCTCAATATCCAAACGAAGTTTATCACGTTCTGACATAGTTGACTCTAATGATGACCTAGAGAATAATTTTAAAAAATTGGCATATTAATTAATTAGTAAGCAGGTAATTTATACCCAAAGTACTCTTGCTGAAATTACAACTTACTTTAAAAATTGAGTCTCAGATCGATACATTACTAATATAGCTTGGACAGAAGGTGAAATTGTTTTACTGTAAACCTCCTCTTCAATGCACCGACGAAGATCCTGTAAAAATAAAGTTAAAAAATCTTTGATACACATGGGAAATTAATTTTACTCAAGTAAGTAATTACACAAGACAAGAGAAAAAAAAAGTTTTAAAAAAGTATGATGTTCAAGAAACGTGATTATCCTTACATTTAAATTCACCGTTTTGTCGTATCTGGTATCAATCCCAACTTGCTTCAGTATTGAATGCCCTATTTCGTGACCAAGTCCCATGGATGACCAATAGTCGAGGAGTAATTCCACTCGGGACACCCTGAGTATAACAAGTATATTATTTATAGAATAACTGTAAACAAAAATGAATACCTTTCACATTAGATTATTAAGCTATTATTATTACCCGCTGTTTAAAGGATCCAAGAGTGAGAAACTGAATGTTGTATTTTCAACTGACTCAATGTTACTGCTACTGTTGTTGATCTGTTTTACAAATTTCTCAAGTTTATTTTGTGGTACAGCGTTTATGTATGTACTTCAAAATTAAATGTCAAACCTTCATCTTTTGTGGAGAAGAAGGTCCATTTGAGCTCATACTCTTTAACATTTGACTGAGATTCATTAAACTGACCCTTCCTTGCTTGTTTACATCGAGCTCTTCAAATAAGTCTTTCATCATCTAGTAACAAAATACATACACAAGTTATAATTGATTTGAATAATAATTGAACTTATTTATGACGAACAATGTTTTAGTATTTATAGTCATTTTTACCTCCTCTGGAACCTGTAAATAAAATAAAAAATCAAAGATGATTAAATTTGTAGAAACATGCACTCTAGTTATTTAATTTATACTAAGCAAACTGAGTATAATCTATTATTTTGTTTAAAAGTCAATTTACCTGAAGTCCAATACACCTGCATATTATGGTTAATTGGGGTTCATCCAAGTAGCCATCCTAAATAAATAATAAAATATGTCTTAATTGTGCCTGGAATCATTTTACAAAAACTACACATTGATATTCAACATCAATGACATTGTATTAAATTTACTGTCATCAAATTCATTTCTAGGTAATTATTGTACATTACCTTATTTATGTTCAGGCCCAACTGATGGCAAAAATCCAGTAGTTGCTGATTGTCACAAAATTAACATTGTTTATATATTTTTGTATAAATACATGGAACTGTCAATTACATTTGATTAATAAAAACAAGTTTTCTTACCTCTTCATTTAGAAAATCTTCCCCTTCCATTATGTTGACTTAAAATTATCAAAACAAACTAAACTATTCATTTGGTAAATTTTCAGCAGCAATCTTGACGACGATTGACACACAATCAATCATTCAATAATAAATAAATATTAACAGCGAATGGAATGCAAAGTTCTTAATTAAATCTAATCACAACAACAATCAACACAGAGTAACAACCTTTGAACTATAATCACATTTTCTTGGTTTCTATCTGTTTTTGGGCTCAAATGGCAAAAAGGCATTTCCATACAACTACACGATGCTAATTAACTTTAACATAATTATAACTTTTTATTAAAACTAAGGCAAATTGAAGGACGGAATGTAGATTAAATTACTCGTAAGACATAGTGGAACGCAGCAGAATCGCTCTATGACTAAATGGTCAATCTAGATCATTTGAAGAATTTTTTATCTTTAACCATTTTATTATTACCTACCAAATGTTACGCTTATAATATCGCAGAAAAATAATTCCATCGTGTCAAGAAATAATTCTGCAAGAAAAATTAATTATTTATTCTGAAGAAAGAGTATGATACAATGACGTTCTGTTTCTTTGTTTCATCTCTCCTGGAAACTTTGTTGACCTGAAAATCTGAATAAATTCTTTAAAAGCTCTATTTGATATACTGAACAACTTTGCTTCAGTGGTTATAGTAGAAAGGTCAACGGGGAGGTCACTACAGGGCATCAATCTTCTAAGAGTAAATGTCAATTGATTTTTCATGTGAATGGTGTAGTCAACAGTGCTTTTATAACTAATGACTAATAACTAAAGAAAGGAAAAATGTACAAATTAGTTTGTAAATGCTCAGCATTCTTAATTTCAATCTTTATTCTTTGATCGGTCTTTATTCTTTTCCCATCTATTTACACATTGAATTGGGTAACATAATATTCCTGAAAGTATTAAAAATGAACCGGCCGCGTAGAATGTGTAATTATAGTCCCCAGTTGTGTCAAACAGCCAGCCAGCCACTATAATATATACAATAAATTATTGTATTATTGTCAATAATAATGTAATTTTATGAATACACAAGTTGGAAATTTTGAACAACTTACAAGGAGATCCAACCATTGCTGCAATTCCTACAAATAGTTGTGAATAGTTTTAAAAAGTGTTCATCGACAAATAAATAATAATATGCCTTTTTACAAAAGACTATTAAATCGTCATTACTAAAGTTAAAATAAAAAAATACCTTGGAACAAACAGAGGAGACCGAAAGCTAAAAATGCATAATAAAGAAATAAATAAAAGTCACTAAAAAATACATTTATTCAGAAAAGTACCGTTTGTTAGTTTTTTGAGGCCCAAAAGTTCCACCTACAAATGAAAAATGAAAAATCATTACAAAATCATTCATGAATTTCTGATCAGTGTAATGATGATGACGCTTACCAATAAAATTGAGCGGAGACTAGCAAAACAAGCTGAAAATAACAACAGGAAATAAATTTAGCTCATTAACTTGTAAACATTGTAGAAAAATGGATTACCAATTGACAAACCAAAGACGATAGAATACATAATAAAGAGCCAATAAGTGTTTAGTAATGGAGCTACGGCTGTAGCTATTCCCCCAAAAGTAAGGGCCGCATTGTTAATGACGACTGCGTTCACACTGGGTCTATCAGCTAACCATCCACCTTTAACATGATGGAAAAATATGAATAAAAATGTGTGAAAGAATCGTTAAAATTAATCTAAAAATTATTTTTTGACTCAAAATTACATATAATCCTGCCACAGGTGTTTGCGATGCCAATCACAGAGATCAACAATGGCACATTTGACTCTTCCACTCCATTCTGTATGGCGATTCCTAGTTGAAAATTAAATTACAGGAAATACTCTGGGAATGAATAATTAATTGTACTACGGTACATATATTACTTCATAAGTTCACCTTTTAGATAAATGAAAGGTACGAAAAACCCCAGCATAGTGATGAAGCCTGTGGCAATTAAGCAAAAATAACTTAACATCTCTTCTTTAATCATCTCTTAAAAGCCCACTAAGATGCATAGCATAGCAAACCTGAAACGGCAAGAAGAACGAATGTTGGTGACAGGATTAAGCTGAAATCCAACATTTTTCTCAAAACACTCAGCTTGGACAAGAAATTTTTTCCCTTGTTCCTCGTAACTGCCGGAGGTTTACTGGCCACAGCAGCAGTCCTATTTTAATAATTTAAATATTAAGATTTATACATGTTTTGCTTTCTCCATGTTGTGTGGTCAAAATCTCTTGTCTAAAAATATTGAACATACCATTCATAACTGGTTAAGCCCCCTCTCGACACCTTTGAATTAGAAAATTGTTTAGTTTTGATTTAATTAAATAACGGTCTAAAAATCTTACATGTGTTTCATATTCCGGAATTCTTCTCATACTACCACTATAAAAAATGTCATCTCGATACATGGGTTTATTAATGACTGATCTCGAATTCACACGAAGCATTCGGGACTTTGTCATCTCGTCAATCATAAGAAATGAATTGCCAATCTTTTGAATTCTCAATGTTGACGTTGAAGAAAATGGTTTTTGTTCTTGACGATTCTCATCTTTGACCACACTTTTTGACCCTTGTGTTTCATCTACATTTTTACACATTTTATTTATTGACATACTGAAGTCTGGACATTGACCTTGATTGACTATATTTAAAAAAATGTTTATGGGGTAATTACCCACATTGCTCTCCTCTGCTTCATCTTGTTCTTCAATCTCTTTGAGATCACAACCACTAACAACATTTTTCCGGACAGAGGAGGCAGTATTGATCCTTGGAATTGTCAATTGAATGTCACCCGACATGGGCATTGCCATTGATGGGACGGACATTCGTTTATTTTGTTTGTGTAAGGGGAGAGGATTATTCAGTGATTGAGTTGAGGCTTTTCTGGCTGTGTATGACGAGGCATTTGTAGTCCTTAGTTCGCCATCTTTTGATTCAAGACAAATGCAAAGTTTGTTAATTAATTTTTGCTTCCCCTTTGAAATTTTTGAACCTTTCATTTTAAAGCATCACCTGCTTCAACGCTATTTATTGAATCCCATTTTTCCATTTCCCTGGCTCTTTTTATCCTCATTAAAAGTGGTGTCCCAGATGGAGAAGGAAATGGAGTCAAAGAGGCCTTTTTCCCCAATTTTTCATCTTGTTTTCGATTTGCTGCCCAAAATTTTTATAAATCATATTTTTGAACTTTGATACTGTGACTATTAAGATGAGCAGCTTAAGATATGTACACTTACGCTTCACTGTTGGTTTGAGTGGCCTGTACTGTTTTTTAAAAAAAAGAAATTTTTTTAATTATCATTAATTGGAATAAATGACTACACACTCTCTCGACTTCCTCATGTTTTTGATTTGTTTAAAATACCATTAATTTTAATAAACATAATGATTTCTTTATAACACATTTCTTTGTCATAAGGAAGTGTGTTAGTATTCATGTAATAGATAATTCTTGAATTAATTGCACATTGCCAAATGATTTATTTTGTGACAGAATAAGAAAAAAAACCGTTGATAACACGTACCATTGCTCCCCATATGCTACAAGAAAGGATAAGCCCTGACAAAAAAAAATATGTCATAAAATTTTATATAAAATCTGACGTCATCAAATTTATCGCAATTCATTTAACATCATTTAAAAAGATATTAATATAGATGGATTAAATAAATGAAAATAAACCTGCATGCACAACAAGTGTCAATCTCCACCCAATCTTGTTTATCAAAGCGTAAGTTAGAGGAGCCTATGAAAATAATAATTGTTAAAAATGTAGTAGGCAAAAAAAATACATTCTTCTTTGACCATTTCACAATTAATTAGCGTACCATAATGAAGGTCCCAACGCCACTGCCACAAATTGCAATCCCAGTGGCCAGTGCTCTTCTCTTTTCGAAATAAAAACCAACAGCAATGACAGAAGGAACATATAGGAGATTGAATCCTATTTTTAAAAGAGGCAAAAAAAATAAATGTGATTTTATCCTTATAAAAAACAATTTTAGAAATTCAATTCATATTTTATAGAAAATGTTTTTTCTACTAGAAAAATTGTCATCTCACCAACACCTCCAAGAAATCCATAGCACAAAAAAAGTGCGTACAGATTTGGAGTAGACATACAGAATAACCATGAAAGTAAAAAACCACAACTTCCGACTCCTGCTCCCAAAATAGCCACTACTCGAAACCCAAATCGATTGGCCAAAAATGACACAAATGGACCTGTCCAAAAGTATTTTTGATGAAAATTAATGTACATATAATTCCTTGTCAATAAAGCACTCACCTCCCATTAAATAAAATCCATTTTGTAGACTTGAAACCCATGCAATGCTAGACAGTGTGACCTCTTGACCACTCTTTAGGAAGTCATCTCTCATGGGCCCAGCAATTAGGCCGAAAGATAAAATGATGCCATCCACAACAATGTTGGCTGTGTAAAAGTTTTTCAAATCGTAGCTTTATGTATTAGTCTTATACCTTATATATTGTTTCTTCAGTTTTGGTCAGTCTTTTTGTAAATTGAATCACCAATTGGCGATAGAAAACTGGCCAAAAACTGAAAAATAAGCCTTGAATTTAATGACAGAACTTAAGACTTACACATAAAACTTGCAATGACGATGACCCAACCCCATCCTGTTTATAGATTAAGGTAGAATATTATTTATAGTTTCAGAAACAGTGCGTGTAAAAATATTTGCTAAGCGCTTTGGAAAATTTTTAAGTTTAGTAAATGTTTGTCATGAAGAAAGATTTTGATACCTCCATCAGGGGGTAAGAGTAACTCATCCAGTTTAATTGTTTCGTCTTCCGGTCCAACTAGCTAACAAAAAGCTATTTATTTATTGAGGAGAATAATTTGATTTATTGAACTTGAGGGACTAAAAATATTGTCAAAATTGTAACCTTAATTGGTTGATCTTTGTCTTCTCCAATAAAGAAACTGGCTCTTTTCCCAATAATTTCATGTCCAATGATCTTGTCCCCCACTTTCTCCTTGTCTGCCTTTGTTGACTCCATTTATTGTCACTTGCATGTAAATGTTGACACCACCTTGTCTATATATTTTTTCTTTGACCTTTGTATCAATATATATTTAATGGAGGGAGGACAATAAATGGGATTAAGTGATAAAATCTTACGATGAGATAATCACCATATCTCTCTAGTACAATTTATATCTGTTTATTTAATGTATAGTATATAAAAAGAGTTGCAGTCCTAAGCTCATAAAATTTGCATTACAAAGAGAGATAATTAATTATAGGACAATAATGTGCAAATTTCAAGTACAGATTACAACTTAATCCAAATTTATACTTGTTAAAATGAAACGGGATATTTTTTTAAAAAAATAAACTTTAAGCTTAACTCTAAATTTTAAATCCCACACACACCACACCACAGAGAGACTGTCCACTGATCACTGCAAGAAAACTAATTGTGAGGATTGATTAAAAGAATAAAATATTATCTTGTTGTGAATGAATTGACCAATTCAGCTGTAAAGTAATTCAATTATTTATTTTTTTGGGGTAGTGATGATTATGAATGACGATAAATTTACTCACAAACTTAGATTAGATAAAGTTGTATACGTATAGTGTAAAAAAGGCCACAAGAATTTCATATTGTAATATTGTACATGTACATTTATATTTAAATTTGATGATTTGACCGATGACCGAATAGTAGAGTTGCACAAGTTATTATTAAATAATTAGAACTCTCTTCTTTCCTCAATTTGTTCGACAATGACCTATATTGTACTTATATAACTAATTTATAATGTATTTTAAAAAAATCAGGTATACTTTTTGTTTTTGAAAAATTATTATCTATAATGAAAATTGATTGTTTATTTGTAGTTTTTTTTTAATTTCATTCCTTTGTCAGCGACGAGCAGTGTCAAACGGGACAGAAAAGGATTGTTCTGATAAATTTCAATTAAATATCATGATCACTGATCACATTTTATGAGGTCTTTTTGTTTTTTGACACTACAGTCATGCATGCATGAAGCATGTTATGTATTTTAATTGAATTACAACAAAAAATAGTACAATGTATAGATGACTATGATTCAATTCAAATTATTATTACACCTCAAAATTGAAACTAATGTAGCTTTTAATTTGCACACACACTGAACAAATTGTTAATTGGTGTGTAGGATTAGAAGGTGTGTAGAAGCTCCTATTTACAGTAAAAAAATATCTGAATTATTCTTGAAAACTGTATCTCTCATGTATCTTTGTAAAACAAATTAAGCGTGAAATGATGTTGGCATGTATGTACTACAAAGGACGACACAACATGAGAAATTTTTTAGTGTTTCAAACACAATTGTATGTGTTCAAGACGAGGTGAAGATGGAAACTGAACTATTTATAAAATAACGTGAATAGTAAAAGAATCTGAGATCAACATGGCTATATAAATATATGCAACTTACTTATAGTTATAAAGCCAACATTTTTATTTACATTAACCTTTAAAGATCACTTCTTGACTAGTTTAGTTTGTCCAAGTTATGTATGTATACTCATACTATGGGGGTTTTTTTTCGACGATTTATTGTACTGTTTACTTCTCACTCTCTCTCCATTTTGATTACATTCAATCAAAGTTTAGGTATTTATCATGTGTTATGGTGCAATAAATACCCATTTATACATTGCCCCAAATGAATTATCTGAAAATAAATGATTGCCGAAACTCTGTAAAATGATAAAAAATTGTGCCTTTAAATTCATTCTCAACCAATCATTTTTAAAAGTTATTTTCTTAGGATGAGACTTTCCACACTTGAAAAATATTAATTAATTTAATGAAGACTCATGAAATGACAAATTTTTATTTGTCAATTTTATTCAAATAAGCTGGACTTGCGAGATTAAGATTATCAAAAAAAACATTCAATGATTCAATGCTTATAAGAATTTTATACGGTATGAATGACGCAAAGAGTACTAATATGACTTGATTAACTAATAACAAAAATTAAAAAACAAAAAAAAAATCAAAGCTACTCTATATACATTAAAGCATTTAGATATGTAAAAACAACAATAAATTTATTATAACAGGACTCAATAAGTATACACATTGTTCATAGGGAGTTTTTAAAACAAAGAAATAAAATGAAGCATATATGTGCTATAGATATTAAAGTACCTATTACATATGCAATTATTTTATTCCTCGGTCAAAATTTCCATTTTCTCTTTTGATCACAGATACAATATTTCTTAATTTTCGACGCTCTACAAGCAGGATTCAACATTGTCACATTTTTCAATTGTTTGGTTAGATGATGATTCCAATTGTTCGTCCATGTCCTCCGGGATGTCTTCTAAGTACGTTACAGGAACCACGCGTGGTTCTAACATTGGTTTGGGTGGAGAATATTTGACGGCTAGCAAAAAAAATTTATATGTTAATAGATTTATATTTTAAATTTTAAATATTTTAAATTTATATTTATAATAATTTATATGTTAGAAAATAGCATGCACATATTTAAATTTACCAAATACATGAACGAGTAATAAACGTTTTAATTCAAAAAAAATCTAATTAACAAAAACTACTCACCAAGTGGTACTAAGAAACTGATAAAAGACGAGATAATCAGGAAGCCACCCGCCATATAAAAAGGAATAGAGTACGTTTTCACAGCATCAAAGACAGCACCTAATCATAAAAAAATTAAATAAATAAATTGGAGATCTATCAAAAGTCGTCAGTATCAAAATCTCACATCACCCAGATCAACAAAAACCGAAATTAGAAAAAAGTTTAACGTAGATAGGAATTTTTAACTTCACTCACCACAAAGTGGGGATCCTACAATGCTGCTAGCACCTAAAAGTAAAAGAAAGTGTTCACACTTAAATACTGTAAACTTACTGGTAATAACTATAAAGGTAATTTACTTTACCTCTGAACAGTATGAGCAACCCGAACGCATTTGTTAAATTTTCTAGTCCCAGCAACTCGACCAGAATAATACTCGTCAAAGATACATAACCCGAAACGAACAGTCCGAAAAATATGGCAACTGAAAAAATCATGTACATAAAAGAGTATTGTTTGTCACGTTACTAAAAAATGGTAAATAAATTTTAATATGTATTAATAAATGAAAGATACATACAGGACCTATATTATATAGGTACACCCCGTATTAAATAACAAATGTACTAAATATAATTCTGAGACAAATTACTTACCGGTGACGTAAGCAATATAATTTGAACAAAAAGGAACAAGAGCGACACAGATGCCAGATAGTAGAATGCACATGTTATTCATAAATAAAGCGCTGACTTGAGGTAGGTCCGATATAATCCCAGATAGAATACGACCAACTGTATTAATTATAAGAAAATTTGAAATTTTGAATAATTAGTGCGACCGGTCTCACTATGAACTAATTCTAAATTCTTACTTGTATTTGTTATGCCAATAATTGACAATAAGAGGGCTGCTTGTTCTTTATCGACGCCCTATTGACAAGAAGAAGAAAAATTATTTTATGATGGACACAAGGGAAACGAAAGCATAATTCAAATGAATGAAAACTTTTTTCACGGCTCACCGATGCAATTGCAGAGTCAATAATGTATACAAAAGGAACCTATTCGAATATGTAAATAGAGTTACATGAATAAACACCACATAATTATAATAATTCTCAAATATCAGCCGACATAATAGAGATCATTGCTTAAACAAATAAGCTGCAACTCCATCATGGTATCAAAATAGAATCAAGATTTGTTCATTTAAATTTTTCTTACATAAAAGCCAAGCATTCCAAAAACATTACTGATGGCAATAAGAAGGAAAACAGGATTTTTAAGTAGACTGAAATCCATCATTTGCCTAAAAAAAGAATTCATACCGTCATTCAAATTATTTAAACCTTGAAAAAAAATTATTTTCTCATACATTTTCTAAATAGGTATATTTTTTGCATAAAAAGAATTTTTCTATCATGAAATTACCCTAGAGCCGACTTGAAAGCTCCACCGCTGAACAAACAAGGGCATTTTCGTGGTTGGCTGCTTTCTATACCAGGCTCACCTCCATCAGTTGTTTCTTCACCAGCAGTAAATCCAGCTGCTCGAGGAAGATTAAGAATTGACTGCCGATATGAACTGAGACTCTTTTGAGACTGATATTCGGGCAAGTTTATAATAGAGCCCGAATAGAAAATATCTTTCCTTGACATTGGGCGAATAATACGAGGTGGAGGTTGAGCTGAATGTTGAGCTGATGAGGAAAAGACGAGACCTCCTGACAGCTCTCCCTTTGACCACAAACTTGTGTAGTCGTCGTCGCCACCTATTCCATATAAAAGTTATAATTAATCCCAGGCCAAAAAAATTTTTAATTTTTAAAATTACGACACGTACCCATATTATTATTCTTTGAACTGACGAATGAGGACATTGAAGTTTTTCGTTGGTTTTCCGAAAAAACATTTTGTTTACTAAATTATTAAATGAGAAAAAATTAGTACTCCTTCATTTAGCATTTAGGTGCAAAAAATACGTTAAACAAGAATAACTATTCTATTATGTAACCTTTGTAATTTAGTCCCCGTTGATGGTGCTTGTTGTGGTTGATTTGTAACGCTAGAGCCGAGTGGAACAGCCTTATAACTCTGTCTTCTCATTCGATCAAATAATGGCACTGACCTACAAGGTATTCATGAAATGTTATTAAAATAATTTCTTTAAATTTTAAAATTAATTACAAATACTGACATGTACGTTAGAGTACATGTACAGACAGAGGTGACACAAAGTTTAAAGATTTTTTGTTGAAATAATATTGTGCTACATTCTATAATGAATCTTACCCATTTTTAGGTAAACTTCTTCCAGAGTTAAATTGAGGAGCTGACCCATTTCTTGTGCAAAAAAAATATTCAAGTGAATTAATTAGTTGTGGAGGGACAAATGTATGAATTTATGGAATTAATCCAGTAAAACAATCAATTTCAATTTACAAGTAAATATTGTTAATACCTTGGCATCGAGCCTCTGGGTTGTATAGCAGAACTCCCCACTACACTTCCTAACCTAACCGGTATTGGTTTTGTAGGACTCTGAAAATTAAACAGAAATTAAATATTTTGAAGTAATTAAAAAAAACTTTCACCCAGTAAAACTGGGCTCATTCAAACTGAGGATCATATGTGAACGACCAAAGATTAAATTACATAATAATTTATATTCATACTTACCCTACACAATTGTGACATGTCATTTTTTGTATTTGGAGCGTCCATTGGACCTGTAAGGTCAAAAAGATAAAAATGATGACAATTGTACACTTGATTTTATTTTCCAACTATTAATTAATAGTACATGTGCTCATAGCTAAATAATAATTAAAATAAAAGGTTACATGATGATGCTGGAGTTGTTCCCGTAGAGGAGGGTATTTCACTGTTACGACGGATAGGGATGCTATTGGATACAGGAAGAGATGATCTACAAAATTCAAAATGATATACATGTGTAACAAATACACGTCAGTGATGACACAGTAATATATGATACAATGTTAAAAATGTATACTAACTAATAAATTAATTACCCAGATTCATTATCCTCATCCGATTTACTTGCGTTACCCTCCTCCTCCTCCTCCGCTATGGGTTCTGGTATGCTGACAACAAGATCCTCATCTATTTCCTCTGGTTTATTGGCAACGATGCTATCGATCCTGTCTGCTTCAGTTATTGTAGGCAATGTAGCAAGAGTCGGAACCGGTGTGATTGGCGTACCAGGTACGAGTTGATCAAGGTTAAAAGAAGAATGAACACCGGGATCCACTATTCCAAGGTAAACGAAGGTTACAAATTAGAAAATTGACAAAATTTCCTTAATGTTGATGTAGGTACACATACAACAGATAAAAATAATAATTTCTGTAAGAAGCAACTGTCTAGGGAAAACACGAATGAATGTGTTTATACAAATTCGCACTTTATATTTAGGATTTATTCAAAAAATAGTGATGACATACTGTTTTGCAATGGCAGTTTCAAACGACGTTCTCTCGTTCCATCAGGGAGCTGAACCATGAAATAACTGGAACCTGAAAGTCATAACTTTTTTTAGCATATCTCTTTTTAGTCTTTTTCTTATGGTAGCAGTAGGTTTCCCAAAAGTCAAAACTCAATAAAACACGCCAGTTTTCGAGAATGACCTCTACAGGTAAATTAATTTTGGCCTCAAGTTTAATCAACTAGTGGGGAAAAACGAGCGGTCAGAAACTATTTTTGACAGAAAGTATAGGAAGAGGGTCAAAAAAAATTGGTGATGGACTCTATTGATCGACACTAATTTTTATTATTGTGCGCTCAGTAGTTTTTTAGTTTTTGAATTCTGAATTTATTACTTTTGTCATGACTTTTGGTCCACCTAGAACATCATTATTACAAGACTATACATGGGGTGCATGTTATCAAGTCGTATCATGGAAATCGCACGCAATGGAGTAGGTACATTCAATAAGAGTGTAGCTTCTATAATAGATTAAAAAAAGCTAAAAAAATGACTATTTAAATTGGACTAGCATACCAAGCATATGGTAAATAAACTTTTTTCTCAAATGTATGTGAATCGAACACCTTGTCTTCAAAAATATTTGTACATATCAATGATTTGAAATCATGTTCAAAGAAAATTCCACTTTGTCAACAAAACAGATTGATGCAAATAATATGGCTATCCATGATAACTCATCTGTCGTAAGTTAGACAAGGAGACTTTAAGCTTTGTACATTTGTAAAAAACTGTTACGATTTTTTTTAAAAAAAATTACCAGCTATAGATCCTTTCTCTAGATAGTTTCTCTTCTCTTCTGCCATTCGTTGTAGTAACGGTTTATCCCTTGGTCGGCTATTCATAACACCAGCATTCTCTGGGTCATCAATATCCGGATCATACATGTCATCATAGTCAGACCTAGTGATTTCCAAGGGCCTCATGAGCGCACCAAATGCAGCACAACAGAAAATGAGTCCCGAAAATATGAGATTAGCCGTTCGCCAGTCCGTAATCTCAAGTAGCCACGAGGCAAGGGGTGCAAATAAAAACGTTCCAACTCCCGAGCCACACACAGCTAGACCAGTTGCCAGTGCTCTCTTGGACTACATTTGTAAAGATATACATGTAAACTTTTTTGAGTAAAAATTACATGTATACAATTTTTAATATAAATCAATCTTTTGATTACTCTTAAATATAAAGGAGTATTTTACCTCAAAATAATATCCTACACAAACGACTGCCGGCAGGTATATCATTCCAAATCCAATTCCTAGAAATTAAATTGCAGAATTCTTTGATAAATAAACCTTATACTTTTTTCTATGAATTCATATAAATATTTAGGCAAGTGTATATTATAGAGTATGAGTGATTATTATTAGTAAGTACATTGATGAAAAAAGCGTACCGCCGATGACTCCATAGGTCAACATTAACGTAGGGAGATTTGGTGAGAGAGCTGAGAGTGCAAAACCAATACAACCAACAATGCTGCCCGCTATACAGACAACCCTACACCCGAACTTATTTGTGAGGGCCGAGACAATTGGACCTGTGCATAATTAATGAAGACACATTGTTACATCCATACACTTGGTTTCAAAATGTCCAATAATGTGTACAGTGTCTAGACTAGCGTCTATACTTTCCACTTAGATAAATAATAGTGTCTTACCAACAGAAAGGTACACTCCAGCGAGTAAGCTGTAAAAATAAAAGTATACATGTAAGCATCATAGTTTTTACTTAGGGTCAAAAAACGGTAACGGTACCCTTAAGTACTATTATTGACAATTTTCTGTATACACTTTACCTTCCAACCCAGGCTACATTTCCTTTCCCTTAAAATTCAGAGACAAAAAAAAGTTAGAGCTTTTATTTTAACTGGTACTATAGAGAAAAAGTCTTAGGAATAACTGTCACCTTAATTACCTTCGTTAAAGCTTTCAGCAAATTTCATGAGAAAAACACCTGTGTTAAACGGAAATTTATTAGTACAAAACTATTTCCATTTCCAACTTAAATATAATGCATAAAATCTAAACATTTTACCGAATGTGTACGCGATTCCGTCTACAATTAAGTTACACATAAACGATGCAAAGACGATCACCTAAAAATGAATAGATAATTTATTATAATGTACATGCTGGCTGCATACTGGTCCGTCCATAATAAAACAAACAGGTAAATAAATAAGAGAAATTTACCCAGCCCCACCCTCCATCAGGCGGTGCTGGAGCCCCTAAAAAAAGACAAACAGAAGAAAATTTAATTACTGCTTTCTATATGATAATTTGTATGAAACTTTCACTACAAAGTGAATCCCATATAAAATGCTACACATGACACACTGATTAAATAAAAAATCTCACCGGTTTCCATCATGTCATAAAGTAGTTCATCGTCATCAATCTCATCCTCCATATCCTCATCCTGTGCCTCTGGAACCATCTTTTCTCGTGGGTCAGAGTCATTTGATGCTTCTCCACCGGGGTCAGTCTAAAATAGGATCATAGGCATTAGGTAAAAAAAATGCACACAATTATTTCATGTGCCGACATGATGGCGATATCAAAGACTGCAATGCAGTTCTCTGATAATGTATTTTCAATTTGGCTATGGAACCTCGACAATATATTGTACCTATGACAATGTCCCTATTAGGATTATGGAGAACCCTTTTAGAAACTTGTTTTAAACCCCTCAATTATGCCCATTTAAAATAGATTAGGTATTAGATTACATGGACATGCATTTCAACAATAACTTTTTTTATGACTCTAGGCTTATGTACATTCAGAAAGGCCTGAACAGAGATGAAAAAAATTCGGCGAATGAAATTCCTATTGTAACATTTAGGACACATAACAGAAAATTTTATCTAAGGCCAACTAATTAGAGAGAGAGAGGAGAGGTGCATTAAGAGTTTTTGGAAAAAATTAGGACCATGTGTGAATGATGATTAGTGTCATACGTGTATGTAAATTGTAAACAGAGCCATAAACTTTTCTTAAAGTATGAGGTACATGAGTACACTGCAAACAAATTATTATTAAAAATAGATATCATCACGGTAAACAACATTAGTAACGTCATTCAGTGGGTCGTTGATGACTTTGAAGAGTATATTCTTGCTATACATGATGTTAACTATAAAAATTTTCACTGTTCAAACCTATTTTAACCATCTGAACAATTGACTGATTATGAGTAAGTTGCAAATTTTATTATGTTGTTTTTAAATATATTGATGTTGTATAAAATTAGCCATAATATTTTGAATAATATTTGCGTATTTCTAAATTATTCTGTAACAGGAAAACCCATTCTTACTACATGCTGGAGGAAAGTTGACTACATAAAAGACATTACATTGACCGTCAAGTGTGACGGTGGTGACGCTTAAATTTAATAAAATTTCGAAATTAAATTTCAAAAGCAACAAAGTCATGAATATGCATAGTCCCCAAGATGGTACATTTTACAAACTGCTTCAATCTACACGGTAATAGTAGTAGGTACTATACAAGTATATATAGAGTATAAAAATCATAATTAGTAATTTAAAAGCGAACACGAACTCAATGATGATGAAATAATTATAATTTGATATAGTTTACTCGTCCGTTGATTCTCATTAATACACATACTAAAATTTCTGTCGAAACCAACCCCACTATGCTTCAACTAATTCTGATTAACAGACAGCTCCACACTACACGTTACACGACTTTTGACAGGAAGACAAGAGATAAATGCTTTGTGAATCACTATAATATAATAAGTATAATAATAATTATTATAGAGAAAGAGAGAGAGAGAGAGAGTCAAAAATTAACAGGAAAAAAAATTAACATAACACCTGCACTTGACTGCTAGTTAAACGACATTCTTGTCAATACAATCCCATTAAAAAACTTGTTAAACACGCAAACACATGTTCAATATCATAATGTATGACACAAAAAACAAGTTTTTGATCAAACCAACACCTAGCCCAATAAAATGTCTATACATCTAAATAAATTGCTCCCCGCATAAATACTAAAGTTATCCAACACATTTTACCTGTATACGTACATACAATGACTCATTAGAGCAAAAAAAAAGTTAAAAGGTGATAATCGTTATAGAAGGAAGGGAAAAAAAGTATAGTCAAAATTAATTGGACTTACCCTGCTAAAACTACTAGGTCTCTTTAATGAACCACTATTGTTGAAACGGTTAAATGAACCACCGCTATTATTTCTATTCATTTTTATTTTATTGAAGAATAATTTTCAATAAAAAAAATCTTTGTAAAATTTTGACAAAAATTTGACTCCTAATACAGCCTTTTTATTGTCGTCTTAGTTTGTGTGTCCCGACTTTTTGTCAACACGGTCCACACTACATTTTGCTTGCTTTTGTAGTCACCAACTTAAAACACTTGGAATTAAAAAATTGTTCCTCAAAATAAAAAGATGAGGGCGAAAAAATCAAGTCTTAAAAAATTGTGAAAATGAAATGTTTAGAGAAGAAATTCACTTTAAAAACTTGGTAAAAAGGATAGGGGAAAGTCTAGTGTACACACTTTTCACATAATTATGGGTTCACAGATAACTTGAACACAGGTAAAATAAATGAGAACCATTCTTGACAAAGTCCCTTCCCTCACTGTCGAGCCCTAACGAACTTCTTTTTTTTCATGATGAAGCTTTAATAGTCAAAAGCTTCCACAAATTTGCCCTGTGTACACTCTTGATGCTCTTTGTGTAGTTAGGCATAGATTTAAGATACATGTTGTATAAATAAGACTTATTATAGTAATTATAAATTATGATTCAGCCCACTCTAATACATAATATTTTATACATGTGAACTACATTTCCATGTTTATCTCATCTATTTGTCGTTAAAAATATTCATCAACTATTCATGCAGTATAAAAGTTACTACTAATCAACTTATCGTTGACTCTCTTTTACATAACTTGGAAAAAAAGATATTTAGCTAGAAACAACAACAACATAGTTTAAGTACTTGCTCATCCAACATAATAATGTTGAACAACCTAATCATGTAATGAGTACATATTTTAAAAAATGACCAAAAAATCTTCTAAGTACTTTTTCTTCTAATGTTATTAGTTAAGTTTAGCTCTGTCCGTATTTTTAATCGCTCCTTCTTTTCAGTTTGCTACTCATCACGTCGCTCACTGTCTAACTGAACATTTGATATAAATGACATTCTGAATGATTTTACAGTTTATAGCATGATTGTTCCTTCAACTTTTTTTTATACTTTTGACATGAATGCTATATAACCATGATAATGTACGGTACATATGAGCTGTCAATTATAATTGAGCAATGAAACAAAGTCGAGTTTAAAAAATTCTCTAGCCATGTATTAGTTTAGAGTATTATTTTATATAAATTTTATAAGAATTTTTTTTCTTACATAAAAGTCGCAGTCATAGTCCGTGGTGAAGGTTGGCTTGTTGTGTTGACCCATGTTTGACATGTTTTTGGTGGTGAGGCTAAGATGAGCTCTCTCTCTCTCTCTTTTTGTATATTTCACATGATTGAATTTTTATAATATATTAATTCCTAAATGGCATTGGCCAACTTGTCTTAAATGTCCCTTAATAAACACATGTCTCTACATGATTAGTTAGTTTTATACAATAAAAATTTTAATTTTATCCTACGTTTTAAAAAGTATTTGGAAGGTAGAAAAAATATGTCATGTGTACGTACAACACACACACGACCACATAGGAATATGGAAGGCAATGAATGTCTTTTAACCTGTGTAGGGCAGGTTCAGCTCAAGTATTAGTACCGAAAAACTGAATCCCTGGATCGATAAACTTTCTCTTCCGTATAGAAATTTAGCAACGAACCATTTTCAATGGTCAAACTTTTTGGTGCTTTTAATGAATGTCCTACATAAATATAGCCTACTTTATTTGGATGATAGGTACCCAAAATTGGTAAATCTAAAAAAACCCTGCCTTTCCCTACAGTATTGGTATACTTGCATGCATTGTTTGAAGGGCTAGAAAATAGCAACAATCAAAATAAAAGAAAAAAAGACAATCAGGTATTATTTTAAAACATCACTTTTTCTTCTTTTTTTTTAATTAATTATATGTTTCACATTTTAAATATTTTATCACACACATTATAATATTCATAATTATAGTTTCGTTTAAAAAATAAGATCAAAGTTTTAATTAAAAAATAGCATAGTCGAGCCATTGTACTCAGATTCAATCTTCATTTTCTGAACTAGAATCTTGGTCACAGAGGACACGATCCAAAACTATAAATAAACATGTAATAAAATTTATTATTATACTCATCAGATGTAAATATTCTACTCATTCTACGGTGATGCAAAATAACTACAACATAAACTCTTTCACCCTAAACCACAAACGTTGGAAAACAAGCAAAAACACAGTTTTATATAGTTTTCAATTCTGGATAGTAGCGTCTATTTATTTCTCTAACTATTTTTGAGGTTTGAAAATATTTGGCTTCATTTTGACATTTCAAGACATAAAATTCCAAGACTCGAAATGCCACTGACAAGTGGTATGAGAGACAATTCAACGTTATTTTATTATATTTGTTTTTTCAAAAAGTTGAGAAATTGTCAATTATTTTGCATTGTTCACTCTCAACCCCTTTAACCCATATCAAAGAAATTGGGAGCCCTAGACCCCGAATTAAAAGCTCTACAAAACTGTGGTTTCATTCGTTTTCCAATGTTTGTGGTTTATGGTAACAGAAGTTATGTGAGACCCTGTACATATTATAAAAAAACTTTTTTATATTTTCAAGAAACTCACCAAGTACAACTTGTTCAATTTTCTTTATATTTTTGAGAGTACCAGACAACTCTTTAGACGTGGTGTTATTACAGACTTGTGACTGTCTCAATTCTGTCAGCTGTGTTATCATCTCTTGCAGTAAGGCCTCGTTTTCATCTTCACCGTGATTAGGTCTATACAAAAAATAAGGTGCATGTTTTTACTTATAATAGTGATTTTAAATTTTAAATATATATTGTTTTTAAAAGTTTAAAAGGTAATATATGAACGTACTGTATTTTTTTTAGAAGATTTAGGGATAAATTCCGCACTTTAGTTGAACGAAATAAATCAAATCAAAGTTTAAATGACATAGTTATTCAACCATTTCATTTTAAATTATTATCACGATTCTTATAATTGATTAATTTTCATGTCACAAGAACTAACCTTTTATAGAAAGACTATGAATTGTGGAAATGACCAGTGTGTCCAGGGCCTGCAAAATAATTAATTAATTTAGTCATTTTTACATTGATAAATAAATGATTTAAATTACTGTCATGTATACACTTAAGTGTATAAATAGGAATACAATTTTACATACTTCAAATTTTCTTTGTTCCAAGTGACCCTGTGCTTGACAATGATGTGTTTTGTAATCTGGAAATACTCTTGGATGGTCTTCACCACAACTGTAAGCAGTTGGATTTTCAATTCTTGAGACACCACCACAACAAGGAGACGGTGATGGTTTGTTTACTACTGTGGAAGGACCAGGAGTAGGGCTAGGAGGAGGATTAGAGGATTTACCAGATGAGATGGAAGATCTTTTTAAATATTCTTTCTTTCTGCAAGAAATAAGAATTACATCATTTATACAGTAAAATGAAATATCAGTACGGGATGTCCCGTACTGATAGCAGATATAAAGCAAAGTACTTTGCTTTATTCTCTTACCTATTAAATGAGGCACTAGTATCCCTTCTATGATCTAATGGACTTTTGGTCCCACTATTAATTGGTTCCTTGGACTCATTGGAAGATATGTTACTATTACTACCAGTCAATCGTTGAGACATCATTCCAGATGCCCTCATTGGGTCATAAGACTTTCTTCTCCGCCAATTCTCTAATTCGATATCTCGAGAACTCATTGTTGAATTTGAGCGAACACTTTTTTGTTGTTGTTTCAAAGAGGAACTTGTGGTGCTATTGATAGGAGGTTTTAGAGGTGTAAATTTATTTGTAGCAGTAGGATGAGGTGAGCTATTTCTATAACTAGATTCAGAGGTTAAAGACGGTCTTGCTGATAGATTATGTTGGGGACGAAGTGGAGTGACAGGATGTCCTTCCGGATCACTAGCAGACTGTAACACAAAATTGATAATACATAATTATTATGAGTATCATGACATATTTCAAGCAAATATAATAATGGTGCAACATTTTATCCATTAGTAACTAATTTCTTACACTAAGATTCCTTCTATCCCCTCTACTCATTCGTAAACTAAATCGACCACCATCGTCTCTGAAAAATTTTTTGTCAGTTGTACGGCCAGCCATTGTCTTGTGTTCAATTTCACCTGGATTATTACTTGGATTGCTACAGTTGTCAGAATCATACGTTGCAGCTGAGGGTGAATTTGTTGTATTGAGTGTACGGCGAATGCTAAAACATCATACAAGACAAGTAGGACATATTATTAAAGAGATCATAAAATTTCAACATTACAAAAAAAAAGTTAATGATTTTTAAAATGAGTATAGTCAACAACAAAAAAATACGCACTTGAATGCTCGATTAAATTTGATCATCGAAGTAGGATATTTCTTCACTTTTTCAGGACTTAGATTGGATTTACTTCTTTGAACTACACGACTCTGCATTGACTCTACAATTTTTTCTGTTTCACTTAGAATCTCTTTCGTCTCATTATTATTGTCTGTAAATGGAGAGAAAGTAAATTAGGTAATTCTCAAACAAGAACAAACAAGCGATAGTATGTACTTATGAGACATTTTGGAATACATTAAAGGTATTGTAAATGCAATTAGATTTATAATGACTAGAATGACTCACACTCTTCTTCATACGAATTTAATCTTCCAGCTGCCTCGTTTGCCCACTTTAAAATCCAACCGTCTTGATCAGCACCACCACTACTCAGACTCTCATCACCACCCCCATTACCATTAACATTGCAAACGTCGACACTTTGTCTTGGCTCATCCTATAATAAAATTATACAATGATTTAAAAAACTCATTTGAATCCCAACGGTGACATTACAAATGTACTTGTCATCATATTCTATGTTCTGATGAGGCAATTTATATTAAATTTTATTGAAGTAATATCTAAAGTATATCATACCAATGTGTAGGTCCCATTACTTCCATTGTCACTCTTGACATCAGTTGTATCATTATTAAAGTCTATCACAAAGGCTAAGGGTTTTTGAGGAAGTGTTTGACCATCTGGCGATGACATTTCTTGTCTTGGTCTTCTCGTAATCAGGTTGGATGTATTTGTTCGTTCAACAGCTGCTGTTTCAGTTTCAAGATCATCATTTTGTTCAAAGGAGGAGCATTTAGAAGATTTCATATCATCTATATGTAGTTAAAAATGATAGACATGATTATTTTTTGCATCAGCTAATACGGAAAGAGGAGGCAAATAGTATTTGCCAAATACATTTGATTATTTTAATTGTAGTATTTTGTGTACCGTGGTCAATCCCGTCGACAGAAGACTCAATGGGCCACCAATGAGGCGTACCGTACAGATCACTCTTTTTTGTGTCTGCAAGTTAAAACAAAATGTTAGCAAATAAACTCAAATATTAGCACGAGAAGAAAAAAGATTTGAAGAGAACTAAAAATGACATGAGAAATCACAATGAAGATAATAGTATGATATAATAACAAACAGTAATAAATCCAATGTACAATGTCCACTCGTACTATGAGGTTGACCACTGCTACTGCCCTTTGACCCGGGTTGATGAACTGGACTTTGTTCTTTGATAGGACTTGAAGGAAACGAGCTTGAAAATTGACCACTATCTTCTGTCAATGAAGGGCTATTCATGCTCCAGGGCAATATCAATGTGTGAAACAGCTCAACTAAAATATTGTCAAAAGAAAAAAGAAATTAAAATGATGATTAATTTATACACCGACAATTTTCGCTACATTAATCAGTATGTAAACACCGACCTAAAACCTTTGCGTTTTTGAAAGGAAACGCAGTCACTGCAATGTTATCTTCTTTGTACATAAAACTCGAAATCTTTTCTCGTGTATTTGTGTAAATGTGGCACGTCTGGCAATGATTCAACTTGAATCATTCAAGGACGGAAAACTATTTATAAAAATGAAATGGCTGAGTGGGTCATGCAGAACTTTTTCCTCTAATCCAAGGATTGTAGGTCACAAACGACCTTTTCACCTATCAACCATTAATACTTACACTTTAAAGATTACATTTCATATTTTCTTTTTAAAAACAGAACTGTCCCGACTCATGATTTTAAATGATACGATTATTAGTATCCTCGATTAACTGGATTTGTTAATAAAAAAACAGAACAAAAACAGATCGAAGGACCTATGATAAAATATTTACTAGGTAAACTGAATTTCATTAAAACTTGAAAGAAAAAAGGAATTGATAAAAGTGAGAGGAATGACCATGCAATGACGTAATTATGTATGTACAATTAAAAATATATAAATAAAATGTAATCCATCTATACAAAGTTTCTTTTGTAAAAATAAATCTTGAATTCGAACTTCGAAGACTTCAAAAATGTTCTCAACAAAAGAATTATTTCTTCAAAAACAAGGGTCAACAAACACAGAATATTTGAATAAAAATAAAATGAATTGAAAATATACCTTTTCTTTGGAGAATCACACGAAATTAAACATTTTTATCACTACAAGTTGTTGAGCCTAGACGAGGAAACAATTTTGATTTGATTCTTCTTTATTTTTGCGTATAAAAGAATATACACAACAATATGTCATTGACTTTTTGAATCTTGTTGTTGAGCTGGTGGTAATTAAATATAATGTAATGCAGAGAGATCACTTTTCTTCACGCTTCTTGCCTCCGTCTTTGCCAAATTAAATGTTCTTTGTATTGTTGTGAGAGGGGGAATTCCATTTTCTTGAAATATTCAATTTTAACAACCATTTACTCTTGTACCTCACACTATTAAGAGTTTATCTATGTGGCTCTTCCTTCAATTTAATCTTCATGATGTGTAAAAAACTGTTGTGAATATTTCCAACATAATTTAATAATAAAGAAAAAAAGACACGAGACACACATTACACAAAAAGAACCCAAAAGTTTTACTTTTGTATTTTCCTGTAACAGGTGGGTATATGTACGTAATCATCAAAGGCGGTCTATAAATGTCTCTATGAGATATGTACATACATGGGCTTGGTTCCTGAGTCAGAAAATTCTGATGGTTCATTTTATTTGTTAAATAGAGAGTTTATTAATTACTAAAAAAATTTGTTATGCAAATAATTTTATGCATGTCCAAGTATAGTCATCCAACCTTCTACCTGTCTATTCTTTGTTACATGTTTGCGATCCCTCAGTATGTATGTCTTAGCTTTCACTCATCAGTACATGCCAACTGGCAACTATATAAGTATACTTTGACGTTAATCTCTCTTTATATTATTCTCTCTCCTGTAAATAACTCATTTTTTCCCTATTACACAATCAAATAAATGAAATTTAGTGTTCAAAATAAACTGTGACAAAATATTATAATTGACCTGTATTAAAATCTAATGCTTGGCGTTGGAACCCGGAAATAAACAATTCCCAGAATTTTATACACAGGTTCAGGTGCGTAAAGGCTAATCTAGGACAAAACTATGAATAAAATCTTGATTTGAGCAATTATACGACTTTATATGAATGCTGTGTAAAATGAAAATAAAGTAAAAGGACACGTAAAGGAACGAGTTAAATCTAACACATTTATTGTTAATAGTAATTTGAATTGTAATCTCAATAACGACGGTGAATCTGAATCTACGAATGGAAGACAATATTTTGGTGTTATTTGGTGATGAGTTGATCTTGATGGACATCACTCCATGGTGTCATATTCAATCTTCTTGACTTTAACATACCTATAACCAGCATAGGATGCTACAGTGCACAATACGACGAAAGCCAAAGTCATTCCAACAGCAAATGGAATTGTGTCATCTTTCCTTCCGGCTTCCAAAGGGCAGCGAAATGCTAATAATTGATGGGGAAATCATTAGTAGGAGAAAATGACAATATAATCAAGTCAATTTTATATATGAATTTAATTTCATTACCATCACCAAATTGCCTTTGAGTCATCGAAGCAAATGGTTGTATCTGTATATTTCTCAATTGAATGAGTATTTCAGTTGAGCGTTTGCTATCTGAAAGCTTTATTTCCTCTGGGTTTACACAACTGAAAGATCTTCCCAAGGGAGTCAAAAATAATGTGTATGGGGTGTCCGTACGAATTGACACAATCGTATTTGGCTGCTGCATGCTTCCTGCCCAAATATCTAAACATGATGGAGAAAAGCAAACAATGAAATTTTGAATAGTTTTTTAGTACTTTTAATTCTGCATAATAATGGGCACTACATACCCTCATTCAACAGCTTATCAGAAGTGTTGAAGCTCAAAGAGACCACATCAACATACCAGGCATCACTCACAGGAGACTATATAATGTAAAAAAAATCAAATTAATTATCTTGCATTATTTAAAGGCAAAAGAAGACATAATTTTTTTTGGCCGAGGGCTTTACCTTTTGAAAGTGCCAATAGAATTGGAAAGAACTCCAAGATAATGTAATTAATGAATATGATCCATCACCACATTTTCCATTGACATTAGCTGCCACTGGGAGTTCTACACTTGTTTTCTGTCAAATTAAAATATTTGTCATTTATATTTTATTGATTATAGATATTTCCGTGTAATAATAAATATTTTTTACTTTGTTAACTTGTCGTTTTGGTTTAATCGTAATGGTGGCCTGCATGCTTAATAGAATGCATGGAATTCCTTCCTCTATATTATTCTTCTCGTAGACTAAGTATTTTCCAATTGGATTCTTTTTAACTAGATTTATATTAAAATGATAATGGCATTTAGAATGAGATTTTTACACAGTGAATATAGTATAGTTTACTAATGTGTACTATTTACTTTCTGTTGACTCTTGGGTGTCTTCATCAGCACTACCGTCTTCACGTAACTAGAAACGATTAGAATGAGTAAATTATAATGAATAAACAAATTAATGAATGAATCTTTTCTTGTTTTGTAAAATTTACCTGCGCGGATATTGGGGAAGTGAATATTACGAGGAAGAGAAATAATAAACTTGAGTTATGTATCGAGAACATGTCTGTAAATGTGATTAATAATAGTACAGCAACCTACACTTTTTACAATGTGTAGTAGTACTTGTCTACTAGTTATGTATGAGAGTTGAATCCTGCTCACTAATAGTATTTTGTAAAGATTTTTTTTTCAAGAAGAAACTTTCTTTGACCTAATCTCTCCAGAGATTTTCGTACTGTGCCTTTCCCTTATATCGATTTGTACAGTGGACATTGTTCATGCGTAAGTATTCTTATACATGTTCTGAAATTGGGGTAAACGAAGATCATTTCATTTCATATTGACTTTACTTGTAGATATTTCAGTAAAAAGTATGAATTTTATATTAAATAAATGTTAAGTAAATTAAAAAACAGAGAAATTGTTACATTTCCTCAAATTGTATTAAATTTTGGAAAAATGTTTATTTCAAATGTGTAATGGGTTTTCTTTAAAAATCGATAATCTGTGTCACAGACTCAGTGAGCATTATACTATACCTATATGGTATACATACGTACTTATGTATAGGTAGTTTTTTCTGCAAAGGCTATCTAATAGATTTTGCTGAGAAATTCATTGTAGTAAATTGAATAAACATTACTTAAGTACAGTGTGTTGATTTTGTACTTTAAATGGATTTGACAATTTTCTTTTCGCTTTATAATTTCCAAGCAATGAATCACGTCTTGTGATTCTATATGATTGAATGATTTTTAGATTTTTAGTCCTCACAATGTGTCATATTTTGTTTTTTTGAGGCTATACACACAACACGAAAAAAATTGCTGGAAGGCGAAATGCATACTTTCAAAATAACTCTTTTGTATTGTCTAAAGTTAGAAATGGTGGCAATTTAGTATTAAGACTGTTCTGAGAAAACGATATTCTTCGCCGCATTTCAATAATAATGAGCACCTCCACTCATGTATACTTGCCCTCTTCATACTTGGTATTTTCATGGTTCTTCACACTTTTGAAGATTTCTGTAAAATAAAAAATCAAAAAAACATCACAACACATTATTTACAACTTAAAATAATTAGTCGGAGTATCCTCTGTGTAGAACACAAATGACAAAAGTAGGCTTTGCAGAGTCACTGAATCTTCTCTGAGATTATCCAGTGGTTGTCTATTTATTTATTTCTGAAGCAGCAGCAGCAAAGCAGAGTATTTTAAGGCCAATTGAATGTAATCAATTCTCACAAGTTCCTAGCCACACACACACAATACATAGGATATTGTCTTGACTCAAAGATACTCTTTGGATGTTATAGAACAAAGGTATTGTACTTCAAAATCTTAATATCAACGAAAAATCGTTGTATCATGTTTACAAAACTTTTGTGAATACCAGCCCCTCTAATCACCTGAATGTCCTCAGGAATCATTGGAAAAAACCCTTCATTTGGGCTCTACAACAAAGATACTAACAATAAGGAATCTGACTACGATATAGGTAGCTACTATGAAAAAATCAAAAATTTAAATCATTGTACTTAAGCTGGCTTTAAAATGGACTAAAAAATTTTCTCTACATCAAAAAAAACTTACACATGAAAAAGAATGTTGCATAACAATTTGTAACCATCATACTTTCTCCAGTCAAGCTTTCACTTTTTCAAGTCCTGGTAAAATATCAAAACAAAGGTACATTAATCAGTATTAATTTTATTAATACAACTTGTGTGATACAACAGTTATAAAGTGTCTGCTTACCATAATTTCAAACTAAGGTATATGCGACTAGCCCTTCATTTCCTTTTTCCTTCTCCATCCTCTCCATCCAAAAACTTGTAGAAAGACGGCTCTCATTGCATGGACTGTAAAACAGCTAAACAACATTCAGAAAAATACAATTAACTCAAATGTAAAATGTAACACACAAAGTTAAAATAATGCTCGACTGTATTAAATTTACCCTTAGTCCCTAAGCTTTATCCAGTTGCAAAGTACTGAAAAATTTCAAAGACCTTTGATGCTCAAAAACCGAGTTATTGAGCAATTGTAAAAATTTTAAAGCGACAGAAAAGGGAGAGAAAGGGTCCATTTCTTTGTTCAACGAAGGCAGAATGCCCTTATGACATGAAGTTAATGTCAAAGTTGAATCCAGGGAAAAAACAAATGTTTCCCCCTTAGAAATTTTCTATGTTAATCGTAGAGATATGGCCTAAACTCGGGGTACTAAAGGCTGCGAAAATAGGAGTTGAAAAAAAAGTATTGGAGCTACTCGTATTCTAAAGCATTAATCTCTCATTTTATATTTGATAGTATTGTCTTTTTTTGTAAAATTATAATGCCAAGTTTATTGGTGTGTTTTAATTTACAAGAATTTGAAAAAGTAAAACTAATGATTATTTATTAATCAAGCCATCGTCTAATTTAATAGTCAGCAGGAGGTGGAAGGTTTAAATGAATTTTAGGCTTGGCTTTACTCACAAATTGTTTTTCACCTAAAATATTAAAATTAGTTTTTGGATTCAGAGTTAGGCAGAGTGTGATTATAATTAGTGATTATACAATGTGTGTTGAGAGTTGACTCTACATGTAGTTGCTCATGGCCTGGTTCAGAGTGGGGCAGCAACGTTAGGTCAATTGTTGAAAAAACAAAATCAAAAAAAAAAATTTTTTTACATGTAAGAGACTTTTATTTCGGTGTGTGTACTTAAAAATTCAATTTTGTGAGACAAATGCTAGTGTTTTAGCATTTCAGAATATCTTTTTTGTTTTTCTTTTTTGGTTTTGAAAACAGTAAAAGAGCCAGAGCCTGTACACACACCTTTTCAATTTAAATGTTTGACAACCTCTCTGAATAATATTATATTTCAAAAAAATATTATGCTCCACACACACTCTCGTTTTTCTATTGTATGATAACTACAATAATTACTATCAACAAAAATATGAAACTAGAATATTTTTTCTAAAAACGAAAAAAAAAACAAGTTTACGATCAAAAATTAAGAAAACGACGATCAAAATTCTCTCATCATCATCATCAAAAGTGTTTAAAAAGTGGCTTTTTTTCATCTGTGGTGTGTTGACAAAATACAATGTCGAGTATGAGGTCTACAACATTGGAAACCGTACCCGAACAATTACCTGCTGGTCATACAACTACAACAACAAATAACTCTATCAAAGTAAATATCTCCCGTTTTTTTCTCTCTCTGTTAATAACCTTCAAAATTTAAAAAAATTGTTCATCGTTTGTTGATTTGTGTTTGAATTAATTGTAATCAAAAGTATTTTGAAAAAAGGAAATCAAATTTAGTATTGTTTTTTTCTGTGAACTCTTTATGAGTTGTGCCCTTCCTTGTTCTGTTTTTTTTATTTCTACACTCGTAATTTATATGAAGTCAGTTTGTCGGTTTTTCTATTTGAATCATTAATTTTATTGGAACAAGACTTGTATTACAAGAATAACTAGAAGGTCATGAATATATTTCGTGGTTCCATTCCATTTCCTTTAGCGGTTTCCTCTTCTCCCCCCTCTCTCTCTCGACACATTATTCATTTTATCGGCTTCTTGCCGATTGATTTTGTTAAAACCCCTCAAAAGTTTCAATTCTTTCATTTAATCCTCATTATTCATAATAATTAAAGACAGAGAGAGAGAGAGATGGAGAGAGGTCAATGTGTTTAAAGAGTCGAGTTTTCTTTTCATGGAATCAAATGATTAAAGTTCAAAAAATGATGACCAAATGCCAAAATGTGTGACCCAATAAACATGCGTTGGGAGCCTGCGTATTCTGAAGCTCTCGGTTTTTGGGCTGTGTTACATTATAATAATATTTTGACGAAAAAAAATATGAGTTTATTTTGTCAAAATTACCTTTCAAAAATTCGTCATTTTTCATAGACATGAGAATATTGAGTACTCTCATATTCTCTGTATAAAAGTGTCTCCTAGTGTCTAATTAATTCACGTTACAAATGGCTTCAAATTTAAGGCAAAGTTTTATGCTCTGTACTCAACAACGATAGGGTCATCATTTCAAGAGTTGTATAATGTGACTGTGTGTGTCTATTTTTATTGATGAGTGCAGTTGAAGGTCTTTTTTGGTTGGTTTTTACATGGTTATGAGACATCTTCGCAAGGTTGGAAATAATTCAAATTTTTAAGTTACAATGTGAAAACATTAAATTAGTGGTGGTAGTAGTAGTAGTGGTGCCCTTCCTTTAAATGAAACTCTAAATAAATAATATATATTGTAATATATATATGTATTACAAAAAGGATTTTATTTTATATTTTTATTTTACTGTGTCCCTCTCCTGTAAATTATACTACTACTACGGTAGATTTTGATGAATCAGACCCATAGAATAAGAGTTTGACGTGTAGTAGATGTGCAATGACCTACTTATTCATTCTAGGGTTAAACCTGCCGTTTTAAAAAACTCTGTCTGATCCAAGTGTAGTTTGTAGTGAAGTAACTGACCTGAGATTGGGATGGGATTTGCACTTGATTGCATTTAGAAGCTTCAAGCACAAAGAGAGAGAGAAAGAGATTAATTTTGGCAAAAGGCCTTTTTTATTGAATTAAATTTTTTTCTTCAGTTGTCCTATGTGTTTCTAGTTTCTAGGAAATCAGGATGCTACTTCTAATAGTAAATTTATGATGCAATAGTTTAAATTAATTTTTTTCTTGTCTTTTTTAAAATAATACGAATTTGAATGGTACAAGAAATATTATTATTATTATTGCCAAAATTTTTACAAAAAAACCACAAGCTCTGTAGAAATGAGTTGATTGACCGTCTACAAAGAAAAAAAAAGCTTTTTGTTGCTACTCTCTATACGAGACTAACTGAGAGAGGAGAGGTTTCTGAACAGAGTAATATAATGTGTACAAGTCTAGTGGTAGGAAAATGGGGGGACAGCAAAAATGCATTGTTACTTTACGTTGAAAATTACCCTTACCCTACACAGGTGCCAGGCTGCCTACACAACATAACACACCTTTTTACTTTTCATCTTCTCTTCTCTTGTCGTCTCCATATTGGTTCAACTTATCAAGTTTAATTTTTAATGTTTTTTTTATTATTCACGTTTATTTTTAGTTAAACATATTTATTTTTTTAGTTTTTTTAAAAAAATGTGGACATGGAGTGTACTGCTCCTCTGAATGGATTCAAACCTCCACTACCTGCACTGTCCAACGTTGGGTTTAGCTTTCATAAAGTAATTTATTATTTTTATATTGAGTTTTTTTATTTATACTAAATATTATTTTGCTTATACTTGTCACTCGTGTGTTTTTTCTGTGAATTTTTTTTTGTTTTTAAATTTTCTTTTTTTTTTTTTTAAATGTGAGACATTTATTTATTTATTATTATTTGTGACTCATTGTGTTACACCTAAATGTGTATCTCCTCGTTATTTGATTGTTTAATTGGTGTTCAAGTATAATTTTGTTTGTCAAAAAAAATGAAACAAAACAAAAACCAGTGTCAAAAGAGAATCTATCATTCATAAATTCAATATTGAATTGAAATCGACTCAATGATCGTGCTATTGTGGTACTTTTTTTATATTAAATAATGACAAAAGAGAACTACAAAGAGAAGAGCGTGTATAATATTCAACAACTTTTGTAGGAATTCTTGTTTTTCTTTCTATTTTTATTGTTTTTATTTTTCAATATTTACTTCTTCTTTCTATTCTTAATTAATTACACATTACACAAGTTGAATCATTTCCTAAAACATCATTTTTTGTACATATTAGGAATTCCTCCTCCCTCCCTTTGAAATAAAGATTTAATATATATAAAGTATATTATTGTTGAAAAGTATTTAAATAGATATTTATGTGATGTGCCAACTGCCAGCCATGATATATAAAGTGTATTACAAAGGAAAAAATTTGTTTCAAATATTTTAATATATTTTTAAAGTCAAATTGATATATATTATATATATCAATTGTTGTTGACATGCTGAGTTACGAGTTATTTATTTATTTTTAATTTATGAATCTTTTGACAATTCAGGGTGAAGTATGCGGAACGGGAAGTGGGTCGAGCACCACCAGTGGAAGAGTCGGTACGGGTCGAAGTTCAAGGAGCGGAGAGGAGCCCCACATCGGCAAGTACAGACTACTCAAAACTATAGGCAAAGGCAACTTTGCGAAAGTAAAATTGGCGAAGCATTTACCCACTGGCAAAGAGGTTAGTCTACATTTATGTAATTTAATGTACAATTTACACCATTTTGATCAAAAAGATATATTTGGAAACATTTAGAGTTTGTTACTATACTTCGAGATGGCTTGTATTTAACTCATGCATTCTTTTTATTTGTTCCTTAGGTCGCTATAAAGATAATTGATAAGACACAATTGAACCCGGGCAGTTTACAAAAACTTTTTAGGTTTGTAAATTTTAATTATAAAAAAATTCTTATTATCTGTGTACAATGGTAAATTTCATTTTTTTTGATGTAATGACAAATGAGTACAAATAATAATTGTGTCATCAATTTGATCATGAAAATAGGGAGGTTAGAATAATGAAGATGCTTGATCATCCTAACATTGGTGAGACATACTTACAAATATTGTTTTGATCATTCTATTTCAAAGGATACAAAAGAAGACAAGGGGATTTAGATGTTTAAATTGTGTCTTTTTTCATATTTTCAGTTAAATTATTCCAAGTAATCGAGACCGAAAAAACTTTATATTTGGTAATGGAGTATGCTAGTGGAGGAGAAGTATTTGACTACCTAGTACTCCATGGAAGAATGAAGGAGAAGGAGGCCAGGGCCAAATTTAGACAGGTTAATTCTATACTCTTTATCCTCTTTATCAAATAAATTTGTACGAACACCTCAATAAACCCTTTTTGTGTCTTCAAAACAATCTTTACAGATCGTGTCAGCCGTACAATACTGTCACCAAAAAAAGGTAAAAGACAAAGGGAGCATATTTTACACATGTTCTTATAAAATTTTAAAAATGTATCTGTCATCTATTTTCATGCTTTTACTAATTTCATGTCATTCTATTTTGTTATCGGTGCTGATGTACTTCCGAACATGACCCTACTTGGATCTTCTCGAAAAAATGAGCAGATCATACATAGGGACTTAAAAGCCGAAAATTTACTCTTAGACTCGGAAATGAATATCAAAGTAATGTGTCTTTTATCATCTATTCTTGTGTCGTAAAATCATATTAACTAATTATTAAGTTATGGGAAACTGTAGTTACTCATATGGAGAGTTTAGTTGGTACAAACAAGTTGTTTGTAACATCAAAGGTTGTTTTCAATACTTTTATAGTTTCTTAAAATCTACACATGTACGGTTGCATGAAGTGGTCTTTGAGAGATCACATGAATCTGAATACTTTGCAACTAAACTTGACTCCGATGAGTTTTTATTTCACGAAAATGTTGTTTCCCATATCTTAATAGTTTATTGTTAGTTTTAAAAACTATGCATGATCAACATATGCATAATTAGTGATAATTAATGTCCTAGCTGTATGATTGTGTATACTAAATGATCAATTATCAAATTTAGGAAGTCCATGTCAATGAATGAGTAATTGTTTTGATTACCTCGTAATTTATAAACTGAATCTACTTTTTTTTTACAAATAACTCTTGTCAATCTTCTTCTACATGAGAAAGTTAGTTGAAACTGTCCATGTACATGACGTTTCCGACAACTTGATAATTTATCCGTCATTCAGCATATCGTATCATCATTAGAAAGATAATTGTACAAACAATAAACAGTATCTAATTTTGTTGTTTATTTATTTGCCTATGCTTCACCCTGGTATTCTTCATCTGTACACAGAGTAAGTTTATATACATTGAGTGAATTTTTAACCATGTTAAGCCTTATAATAGCGTGTCAAATTTTAATGATAAATTTTCATTTGTTAAAATTTTAGTTGCAGACTTTGGTTTTTCAAATGAGTTCACTCCTGGGAATAAATTGGATACGTTTTGTGGTTCGCCTCCCTACGCAGGTAATTTCCCTTTACTTTGAATGTTTTGAATGTTGTATCGTCGAGATTTTTATTCACCATTGTTATTTTATTGTCATTATATAGCTCCAGAGTTGTTCCAAGGAAAGAAATATGACGGCCCCGAGGTAGACGTGTGGTCGCTGTAAGCAAACTATATTTATGATGAATATTGAATAATTAAATAGAAAATACATTTAAGACTTAAATTAAAATGTTCTCTTTTTTTCTTTGCAGTGGGTGAGTACATATGATTCAAACTAATGTTCATATGACGCGATTTATCGTGACATGGTCAAAACAATTGTATTAAAATTGAAAGAATATTTGAATTAATCTTCCAATGTTTGTTTTGTTTTTGCAGTGAGTATTACATCGTTTATGGTCCATGTTATAATTCAAGAGGAAACTGTACAACTTTGTACAGATATTCATAAATAAAATTATGGACATTTAGATTAAGATGAAAAAAATGAAACTCATTTTCTATTTTTGAACTATTTCAGGTGTTATATTGTACACGCTAGTCAGTGGCTCGTTACCGTTTGATGGGACGACGCTGAGGGAGCTCAGGGAGCGGGTTCTCAGGGGCAAATACCGGATTCCTTTCTACATGTCCACTGACGTAAGTATATTCTGCACATTCATGTCTTTTGGGTGTGTAAAATTTAATACATTTGACTAATAATGCCAAATTTTTATATACATTTCAGTGCGAGAACCTTTTGAAGAAAGTGAGTAAACATACTTCTGTACTATTGTTCATTGATTTTAAATGAAATTTCAAAAAAAATTAAGAAAAAATCAAATCTCTAATTGTAATTCTTTCCCTTTCGAAACAGTTCCTCGTTCTAAATCCACAGAAGAGGGCCAATTTGGAGGTGAGTTAATTGATTATAACATATGATTGATGACTATATAGTCTATCAACACGAAGGATTTGAGAGAGCATGGGTGTGCATTAATGATTATGACGATAAAAAAAATATTTTTATTTCATGGGGTGAAATATTCTTTCGTTTTATTACAGACAATTATGAAGGACAAATGGATGAATATGGCATACGAGGAGGATGAACTTAAACCTTACATTGAACCGGAACCTGAATTCAATGGTGGGTTTGAATGTCTTTCCCTTCTTTTTTGTTAATATTTGTCTTTATTATTATTTTATTAAAAATCATAAAAATAATTTCGAATTTTAATCTATATTAAATTTTAACTATTTGTTTATTTGTTTATTTCAGATCTTAGAAGAATGGGTTAGCATAGTTTCTTTATTTAATGTCCTTTTTTTCAAAACTTGTGGATGGTATATCGTAGTACATACAAAAGCTACATGTAATGAATTTGTATGTGTTTCAGAATTACTAACTGGCATGGGTTATAGTAAAACGGACATTGAGGATAGTCTCAAGACACAGAAATACGATGACATTTTTGCTACTTATTTACTCTTGGGCAGGAGGGCTTCTGATGTGAGTTGACATACAATATATTAGTTATAAACAAAAAAACAAATAATAACTTTTATGTGTTCAGAAATTATATGTATGTATATTTTAAATGCCTTTACAGACAACTGAAGACGGAAGTAGAAGTGGCTCTTCCCTGTCTCTTCGAAATATAGTGGGTGGGGGAGTTGGGTCAACAGGAGCGAGTAAGTGTGGAGAATTGTCTTTGTTCAGTATACGAATTTATTTTGATACTTTGTATGTTGATTCATTATTATTTCTGTATTTAGCTCCAACCAGTGTCAATCCTCAGTCAGGAAATAATAATAGTCAGTCTTCTGGTACTAGCCCATCACACAGGGTAAGTTTAATTATATTATTAATACAACAATATAAAATACTAATTTCTGAATGTTTTCTAATTATATTCCATTTAGGGTGTTCATCGATCCATCTCAGCAACAAACTCGAAGCCGTCAAGAAGGTATGTCAATCCTTAGACTAAAATTATATCCAATTTTGTATTCTTATGGGAAGACAGTTAAAAAGTTATTATTGTCATGATAATAAATTTTATATTCATATTTATTTAGAGCTAGCTCTGGAGCTGACAGTTTACGTAAGTACAAATATTTTATGATTAACAATTTTTCCTCATAAATGTTCTTGTAGTGAACAATAACTTGCTAAACTGTAATTTAAAAAATTATGATTCCTGTTATGTGTTCAGGAAACTCTGGAGTTGCCCCATCCACAGGAACAAATGCGCAATCATCACAGCAGTCAAACCAAACTGCTGGGAAAGAAGGCAACACGAGCAATTTTAAGAGGCAGAACACGGTTGATTCGGGTGAGCGAAGATTAAAATCAGTTTATTTTCCCATGTCCATGTAAATTATTATTCGCGCAGCACAGCGCGGTTCACTAAATAGACTACCTATTATTAAACTGTATTTTTTTTAAATACTCAGTAGTTAAAAGTGAGATCTTAATCTTGGTGTCATGAAACTAATGGACAAATAATTACTTACTATTGTTTACATTATGTGAATTTAATTATTTCTTTTTAAATGTTTAGCCACTATCAAAGAAACAAGGTCCAATCGGCCCAGTTCAGCTATAAACAGTAATAAGAATACGAATAATCTGGAGTCACCCTCCGGTGGTAAGTTTCAACTGGAATTTCTTTACATCAAAATGACAAACTCATTTAAAATAGATAAGTGAAGTCTGTATTCAAGTGTGACTATTTTGATGTTTATTGTGTTCATATTTTTAGGCATATTATCAAACACATCAACAGCATCGCCAAAACCACGTGGAATCACTAAATCGAATACAATGACTGGTGCTGGCAGATCATCGAATTCTTCAGCGATCGGCGGGTCCGTCGGGTACGTTTGTCAAATTTTTTCAAAATAAGTTGTTAATATAGTTCCTTTTTTAATGAAAATTTATTTTGGTTTTTACAGAAGGAGAACTGCCCTCAATTTCGATAAGAATAATGAACAGAAACCCCTAGATAACAGTATAAGTGGGAATAATCCAAATAGGTAAGTTTGAAAAACAAACAAAAATAATTTACAACATGAATATTAGGATAATGCATGTTCTTGCAAACAAAAATGATTTGCACTTTCATGACTCATTCTATGACAAAGAAAACTAACAATAATGTAAATTATTATATAAATTCTATGTTATTCATACTAAATTTCTACTACTACTACTACTCTATTCATTCGTACGCTTATACATTTTCATATAAAATCCATTAACTCTAGTTTGGTGGCGGAGAGAAAAGGGCACGTTAAGTCCGCTTCCATGTCTGATTCAAATACCAACGAACAAAGGTTAAAAAAGCTCAAGGCGGGGCAAAGACTAATATTCACATTTTTATATCTCTGCTTCTTACTAATATTGAGCCTATATATTCTTATTATTATCTTTCATTACTTTGTAGTTAATACATTTGCTTGCAGACTACAAATAATTTTTTTTTGTGAACTGATTGGTTTTTCAATTTTTAATTATTTATTTCATAACCATTCTTCTTCTGCTGCTACCAATTTTTTATGTTCATATTTAGTAAATAGTGTTTAACGCTTTTTTTTCTTCCGCTCTATCTACCTATCTCTCTATCTTCTCTCTCAATGGTCTGAAGCAAATTTAAACTTGTAGTGCAAATTTTTGTCAAACAAAGTGTTGTTGTTTTTTTTAATTCTTCTGGGATTGGCTTGTAATCATGAACATTATAATGGTGTGATTTTCTTTACAAAAAAAAGTAGTTGTCCAATTATCTCATACATAGTACATCCCTGTGCGGTCATGTTGTTGACTCTACGTGTACATTCTTAAATACATTAATTATATAATTTTTTTCGTATATCTACACATTTTCTGCTATATGAGAGAAATCTTTTTCGTGGTGGTAGAATCATTGTGATTATTAATTATGACTAAGCTCTACAAGTTTTAATTTGTGTAGTGACCTTGTGACTCCCTTAAGACATTTATTGCATCTTTATGATTATTATTGAAATTGAAGTAAAATGATAAAATATTTGTCCTTGTTTTTGTAGTATGACGACTCAAACTCCGCAAGGACAAAAATTAGTTACTTCCCCACCGACTACAGCCCCTCCACCCCGAACAGCATTTCCTCGCAACGTCCCATCCCGCTCAACGTTTCACTCGGGTCAGAACCGACCCCGCACCAATCCCGCCAACTATACTGGTGAGTATCTTTTTCGGGATAAATTGTAACTTTTTATAATTGATAGATTGACAATTCAATTACGTTTTGTTTTTTTGGAAAGCAGCAATTGTGTAGAGAATATAAAATGATAATAAAATCTTCTTTCTGTTACAGGGATACAAGACACTTCGTCAATTTCATCCGCTAACCGCTCCTCGTTTTTCAGTAAGCTGAGCTCGAGGTTTAGTAAACGGGCAATTGAGGGAGGCGTGGGGCCGGGCGAAAATAATTCTGGACTTAGAACTCTGGATAATAGGAATATTGGGGGAATTGGGGGAATTAATTGCCCAACACCGTCTCCCGGTCAACCTTCCTATAGGTACTAATATATTACCGAATATCATCTCTTTTTTCGCCTCTTTCTCTCTCTCTCTCTCTTTTTCTCCCTTTTTTCTGTTTCTCAAAGTTATTTTTTGAATAAAATTTAAAAAACAGTTTTTATACGCAGAAAAATGTTATATTTTTTAAACGCACCAAGCGGAGTATTTTTTTTCATGCAGTGTAGTAGTAATTTGTGACTAACCTTAGCAGTTATACGCTCTATATAACTAATAAGCATAGTCAAATTTTAAAGAGACAAAAAAAACCAATTAATATACTTATATGTTTTTTTTATATTTAAAAGTACTTTTACATAGTATCCGTTTCATTTGACAAGTCTCCATATACCTGCTAGATTATGTATAATTTATTTTTACTGCTCTATCTTTTATCAAAGTACTTTGTATTGTAAATGACTTTTGAGTATAAGAATACACAAGCGAGGAAAAAATTTATGTAGGGTGACAACATCGACTGGTATGGGTGACGAGCTTGTGAAGCCCAGATCATTAAGATTTACGTTTAGTATGAAAACCACGTCAGCGAGAGATCCCAATGAAATTATGGCTGAGATTCGCAAGGTAAGCATTTTCTCTTTTAACAGTTAATGACTTTGGAATAACTCGATTCAATTATTTATATTTTTTTTTTTTGATTTTAATTGGTTTAATATTTATTTATTTGTGAATGTTTCTTTATAGGTCCTCGACGCAAACAATTGTGATTACGAGCAAAGAGAAAAATTTCTTGTAAGTTCTCTTTCAACTCTTGTTTTCTATATTGTGATTGATTTGAGTTTTTATAATTAATTAACAAATTTGATGATGGTAGTGGAATGAATTTTTTAAAATTTTATTGTCGATCATTTGACAATAATTTTATAATCATTAATTTAGGCCTACGATAAAAAACAGTAATGAATAAAATTTTAAATTCTTAACTACTTGGACAGTTTCTAATGAAAATTACAGGTCAGTAATTAAACACTGACTCAGTATGTACATTACAATGGGTTCGCATATGAATGATGAACCTCTAATTTTTGTGACCTCGAGCGGTCAATCTTCACTATTGTCTCTAATTTTCATTAGATGCTCTCCAAATAGTATGTTTTGTTTTGAAATAAATAATGTTTGTAATAAGGAATAAATAAGGTGACAAGTATTTTTGATGTGGTAGTGTAGTTCTTTTGTTGAAAGATAGTAGTAGAGGTGTATGCAAAATAGAGTAGTTAAATTTGTTAGTCTGTTAGATATACATGTTAAAATTATCAAGTTTTAACTGTTGGTTTTGTTTTGTCTTTCTCGTTCTAGCTGTTGTGCGTACATGGAGATCCAAATGTAATACATTTGACTTTATTATATTTTAAGTATTTATATATGGAGTATGTGTACACAAAGGGTATCATAATCTAAAAACCAGTATACAATATTGTGGATATCAAATTAAGGAAAATACTGATTTTGACCCTTTCAAGATTTTGATGATTTGATAGAACAAGAATCAATTTTGGATTTTTTTTTAAAAAAAAATGTCGGTTCTGTATGTTGCCGTTTCAGTAAAAAATGAATGCATACGTATTTATCCCAAAATATGTTTTGGTTAAGTTTCAAACTATATTCTGTGCCTGATTCTTCATACACTTATTCTTTTTGTACACAAACTCTGTAGTTCCGTTCTATAGTTTGGTCTAGAAATATTTTTTATGAAATTAATTCAATGTTTCTTTTTGGTTTTTGGATTTACAGACAGACTCACTTGTTCAGTGGGAAATTGAGGTAAAATTAAATTGATTGTCGATTTAATTAAAAATTCATTGTTGTAACATTTAAGAGTAAAATAATTTACAATTTTGCTTCTGTAGGTCTGCAAACTTCCGCGTTTAAGTCTCAACGGAGGTGAGAATTAATTGTTTTGTATTGTTTTTATTGTAATGTTTTTCAATTTAATCGTGACACATAAATCCTGATTTCTATAAACATTGTTTTAAATTTTAAAAATATGGATTCGTATGATAGTGTAGATATTTTAGACAAAATAGGTAAAACGAATAAAAAACTTGGCTATTTAACTTTCATGAAGGCTAGAGTATAATGGTTCTATTCTGTAAGGTCATGTTTAACATGAAGAAGTTCCTAGCAGTTTGAAAAATGGTTTTTTGACTCTTTGATTATTGTTCATGATATTCATGTATACCAATATTTATTTTCTCGTAGAAATTGGATTTATGTCACGATTCCAAAAAGAATTTTTGTTAAAAATGAATTATACTGCCTGTATGGTAAAAGACTAATGGAATATGAATTTACTCTCTAGTTCGGTTCAAGCGTATATCCGGCACATCAATTGGATTCAAGAACATTGCTAGCAAAGTTGCAAATGAGCTGAAATTGTAATTTCAGGAGGACTCCAGAAAAAAACATTTTTTTTCTTTCGTTGTTGTTGCGAGATATAGAGAGAGGAAAATAAACTTATTATCAAGAACAGTTTTAAAAAAACCTTTAACCATTATACCGATTAACTAATGATGATGATAATGAGACAAACAAATTAATTTCGACAGAATTTTACCATCCTTGTAAAATGATTACTACTACATGATACAATAAATGGAACCAGAAAAAAGAATTATTCGTTTTTGTTTCTTTTTGAAAATATATGCACAGCAGTATAGTACACTTGTAGGTTATTATGATCAATCCCAGAGAATTCGTTCGATAAATATAGAAATAACCTGCTCTTTTGGATATAATGATGATGATGAGGAGAATAGAAAAACCCATTGTATAAATTAATATATGTTATTGTATTTAATTTATTTGTAGATACTTTGTTCAAAGTTGTACACACACACACAAACACATACATGCTAGTTTAATTTTTGAGCTAATTTATTTTATTTCTCTCCGTTTTTTTGTTTTTTTGGACTGACAATTAATAATAAAAAAATAGCAGAAATTCTCTGGATAAATAAAAATTCCTGGAAAATGTTTGAGACATTGAGACATTTAAAAAAAAGTTTTGAGTTTTGGTTGTTTTTTTATTCATGCTTTTTTCCTTCTTGTTTTCTATATTTTCATTGTATTTATTTATTGTTCATTTCATGTAGTAGTAGATTGACAAACTCTGTCTGTGATTTTATTTATTTTCAATGTACCTTTTTAATTTTTTATTAGACAGTAACTAAAATGTACACAGTTTTTGTCTTTTATTTTGACCCTATACATGTTATACATGATTACTTTGGGTATGAAAGGTAAGGATGTTGTTGGTGATAGCCTAATTTTATCTGTATGTTAGTGATGGTACACATTATGCATAATAATTGAGAAAAAAATAGTTCCAGGAAGCAAAGAAATTCCATTCTTTTTATTATAATTTAATATGGTTAGTTATTAGTATGTATTCCAAGTAAAACGACAGACTTTTCTCAATATTATGACAATCTTAATTAATTTAATCCTAAATACTCAAATTGAGATTCTGTTGTTGCTCTACTCCACGTGCCGATATACTTGGCTTGATTGATAAACTAACGTAATAATTTTTGCTGGGATCTATAGTGGTATCATTAGGTAGTTGAAAAATGGATTTGGTGTCCCCCTGCTCTAATTGTAATGTGATGGGACTTGGAGCATGGGGAGGAATCTCTTTCTCATCCAGTTGTCCTGATGAATTACTCTCTGGAGATGAGCCTTTTTGAATGGGACCTGGGGCCTTAGAAGCGTTCACTCGGGGAAGTAGAGACCGTTTTTTTGATCCTTGTTGTCGAGTTGGTTTAGGTACTACAATATTTTTTAGAAAAAATATCTCAATTAATTTCGCAATCATTAAATTACATGTAAGGTTATGTAGTACAAGATTCAATTTTTAGTCAATAAACTCAACTGTAAGCAGCACAGGGAACCCCTGTATAAGAATGGGCTGCATGATGACATTTATGGGTAATATGCTGACATTCCGCTACTTGTGCTAGAAACAGAAACACGTAAGATTTTTTGAGGTCATGGCAGACATGAAATGGGATGATTAGAATTTACCTTCATGAATGTAGGGAAACGTAGTTTGCTTGTTATTGAAGGAACGTAGGGCCATGGTCAATTTTTCGATATCATCAGATGGAGCAAATCTGGGTAATAGTTTCTTGTTCCCAGCTTGCAGAAGTTTTAATTGATCTATTTAGTTCAAAAACAATATTATGGTTGTAAATATCTAATGATAGCTTAATTTGAATTATGATTTCAGTAATTCAAAAAACGTACCATACAAGTACTTTTCATAGTTTCTAAATGTGAAGCCAGCATCAAAGTCTCGAACATGATAATTCAATCCAGCTCGTCTATTAGTCTCTACCAGTCTCTTGACAATCATACTTTCTGCTGTCTTGTTCCCATGATTCTCCATGTCCAGTCTCTTCAGTTCTAGTAGCTGACTGAATATATGACGTTCTAGGGTATACCTGAAATTATTTAATTAGACAAATTATTATTAAATTAATTATTTTTGACAAGTGTGAAAGGGATTCTATTTAGTATTTTCACGCCACTTACTTTCGCATGGATACTTGCATGGCTTGGGTCACAGAGACAGTCGTTTCGACGTCAGTACCTTTTAATTGACAAATAATAAATTATTTGAATTTTATTATTTAATTATAATAATTAAGTAATTAAATTTGTGAATTATAATTAAATAAACTTACTTTTAGCAACTCGCCCATAACTGAGACCACTTTCATTCATCCGACTGGTGGATCTACTATAAATTTGTTTGTCTAACTTGTCAACCTTATTCATCTCATAAAGAACAGACTGTTTTTTCCCACTAATAATCTTGTTCTGAATTTCAATCTCACGCTCCTCTGAGCTTGTAATTCCCTTGTCTCGACCCCCTCCTTTTTTGGACCCACTTTTTTTGCCAATTCGTCCATCAACGGGGTACTCGAGATGTTTTGGTTTTAAGGATGGAGGAAGTTTAACATTTTGTTGTTGAGCTCTTTGTTTCATTTTTCGATTTCTGACAGCCTCTGAGAGACTAATTGTATTTCCATAGTCTATCTCATCAGTTAGTGATGAATTACTATTGCTATGACTGGACGGGGCGTCTGACGTGCCCTTTGTCTTTTTTTGTCTCGCTTTTTTATTTTTTAAAGCCTGACTGTCAGAGTTTTCAGAGACAGAAGTTTTAGTTTTTCCTGAAGCTTTGATTTGTTTGGACTGTTGGGACTTTGACTTGGACTTAGAAATTAAACTTGGTTCTTCACCATTTGAAGAATCTTTGAGTTCGTTGTGATCAATTGGCTTTGGTAGTTTTTTGGAGCCTCCACCTGGCTTTGGAATGGATGATCGGGAAGTTTTCTTCTTGGAAGTTTTTAGGATTTCTTCTACCACTGGTTCAGATTGACTAGAACCACTGTGTCCACCTGGACGAGTGTCCATGGGTGAGTCGGACACATTTTCAACCTTTCTCCTTGATCTAGAGGAAGAATTTGGCCTTGAAGTCTCATGTATTTCGTTGCTTTCTGAGGAGGCAGGACGAGAATGCCCCAAAAATTTATTGAGAGATGAAGAATTGGGACGAGAGGCTGTCCCCATTTTATTTGAGGTTGAAGAATTATGACGAGAACGTTCTGATTTTCTTGACTTTGATCCATCATCATAATAATAATCATCATCATCACGATGATGTGATCTTCTCGAACTAGACTTTGATTTTCCTTCCTTGTCTTTTTTAGATTTTGAGTCGTCTACATTTGACTTTCTTGAATTTGATCTAGAATGACTTGTGTCATGGGATTTTCTTGAATGATATTTGTCATCATGAGATTCTCTAGAATGTGATCGAGATTTTTGTTCATTTTTAATTGATTTTTTAGAACTGGATCTTGACTTGTCATGTTTAGCATCTTTCTCTGATTTACTTGAATTTGATCGAGGTTTTTTATCATTAAAAGATTTTCTAGAACTTGATTTTCTTCCAACATCTGCATGAATTTCTTCTTCATCCTCATCATCATCAGATTGTCCACCCACATCTAAACTGACACTCCGACTACTCGCGACAGATCCATCATTTCCACGAATATTACTTGGACTGACAGATCTAGCTCCATTTTTGACTAAAATTGATTTCCTCTTGACTGGACTCAATGACCTTGCACTGGTCACTCTCCTCTCTCTCTTGACATAGTCTTCATCCGCCGTGCCAATACTTTTACCATCAATTGATTTTGTCTTTCTAAATTTTTTCTTTCGAACATTGTTATTGCTAGCATTAGTTTGATGAGCTGACTTAACATTTTTATTGTAGCGTCTCTTTTTGACTGGAACATTGCCTAAAAGTTCATAGTCTACTTCATCTATTTTTGGTTCTCCAGAATGTCTCACTTCCTCCTCTTCCTCCTCCTCCTCGTCCTGTAAATCCTCACTCTCACTTGGCTTCTCTTCCTCCTCCTCCTCTTCTTCTTCTTGATGACGATGATGATGATGATGGCTCCTTGATCGACTGTCATCATGAGACATTTCTTCTGTCTCCTCCCCTGTCCCTTTATCTTCTTGGGACATGTCTTCAGTCTCCCCTTCAGTTCCCTTTCCAGTTTCCTCTTGTCCGGTTGACATTCCCTCAGACTCTTTGCCTCCATCTTCAACTGACAAGTCATGACTCCCCCTAATCCCTCCAACAATAGTTTTTGGCCCTTGACTCTTACTCTTAGCCTTTGCCACATCTCTAGTAATAATCTCATTTGTTTTTAAACGTTCAGTACTCTCACTGGAAGTTCCTTTGGACGCTGACGTCTCTTCTTCACTCGATGTCTTGTGACCAGTCTGTTGTTGTTCGGCGGTCATCACTTGTAATTCTCTCTTTACAATTTCATCACGGGCAATAGTCTCTTGTTGACGATTCATGGTCACAGATTGTTGTTGTTGTTCCATTCGAGTCTCATTATTATTCACAGACTCAATGTAGGCATTTCTACTATCTAGGGTGCTTCCACGATTATTGATCATTTCAAAGGAATTGTGTGTCATCTTTGAATTATTATCAAATCCTTCAGACTCTTCACTCATATTGATCCTCCCATGTGTCTCCTCCATCATTCGGAGTAATTTCTTCTCCTCTGACATTTCTTGACCCATTGGATCTACAAATTGATGAAATTTTATGCAATGTATTTATTATTATAGGACAATATAAATGACTAACCATTGTAATAGTGCTGAATTGGAGTAGAAGAAATAATGTAGTCAGGGGTGAGGACAACATGATTGTCCGGTGTACTACATTGAATATTTGTCATATTATTGTAGGTTAGTCTTGAGTTTGTCATGTTGGAGAGGCGGGAGTCGGACGATCTAATAATTTAATGGTCAGGACAAAATTTTTTGGATTAGCAATTATTTCTTATAATTATATTCATAATTAAAAATGTACACATTGTACATTTTTTTAAAAAGCAATTTTAAACAAAACTCAATTAGGCTCAATAAACCACCTCAAGATTGTACCTATTCAGTAACATTCTGTTCATAAACTTTGGGTCGTTGAGAGAATTAAAGGCAACGCCACCATGAAGCTGCAAAAATTTTGCTAGAAAAAAACAAATAAAATTGAAAGCATTTTTAATTTTAAAATTCGAAAAATTATTAGAATAAATTAATACATGTAATTTTAAAAAAGGTAAGTACCGACGGCTGAATTCCCACGATGAAGGGCAGCATCTAAGGGGGTCATGCAAGTCCCTTTTCCGTTCCTCATGACTAGATTTAAATGAGGAAAAAATAAATTAATGTATTTAAATAATTTATTCTACATTGTTACATTAGTGCAAATTAAATTGTAATTCATTTTACCTGGATTGACATCAGCTGAATGGTCCAAAAGAATCTGTAATAGTGATTCATCATTTTAATACAATTGTACTGATCGTGAGATCAAAACTGAAAATAATAATTAAAAAATTAAATAATATAAATTCATACTTTCACCATTTGAACGTTATTAGATAAGGATGCTAAGTGAAGACAACATCGGCCGTCATTATTCATTGCATTGACAGCTTCCGGTCTTTGACTTAATAGCCAAAGTACAAGCTCTTTCCTCCTCGACAATATTGCTTCATGTAAAGGAAGCTCACCTAGGGAATCAACAAATTATTTAATTCAGAATTTCCTTTTAGTTATTAAATACAGTACAGTTTAATTAATAATTGATCACTTACCACGAACATTTCGCATCCATAGATTGGCTCCATGTTTGTGAATTTGTTTTATTGTTTCTAATTGACCTTTACTGGAGGCACAATGAGCTGGAGTTCTCCCTTTTCTATCTTGTCTGTTGGGTTCTGAGCCATAATTCAGTAACAATTCTGTACAGTCAGGATGACCCAGGGTCACAGCGTAGAATAGGGCAGTGCAGCCATTATTATCAATTATGTCAACCTTTTAGTAATTAAATCACACAAAACAAGTTGTCAGTTAATCTGATCATTTTAGCAAATTAGTTGAAGCTTAATTTCTAATCAAACTAAATTTAAATTCCTGGACGCATAGTCTTGATTCCTAATTTATAGTTTCCTTAAAAAACTACGTACATGTTTGCAACTTACATTACAGCCACAGAGACCAATTAATGTCTCAATACAGTCCGTGTGACCTCGACTTGCAGCACAATGTAGAGCTACAATAAAAAAAATTAATTTTTATTTTATTTATAAAAGAGACTAAATAATTTTAATTTTATACCAGTAAGTCCATCCTTATCCTCTGCATCTACGGATGCCCCCGCGTTAACTAAAGCAAGAATTGCTTCACTACTCCCTATATCAGAACATTATGCTTTTTGTAAAAAAATCTATTCAAATTCAATTATGCAATTATAAATAATTTTTTGACTAAAATTTAACCTGCCGAAGCTGCCCATAAAAGCGGTTCACGTCCATCTCTATCTTTAACACTGACATTGACATTATGTTGAATTAATTGTCTTAAAATAATGAGGGATCTACTCCTTGGAACATTAAATTTTTCTTGACCATTAGTTCGCCCTTGTGCCCCTACAATAATAAATTTTTAAATATGAAAACAATTTTATATAAAATATAAAATATAATATTGTCGAAAATTGTTTTATTGGTCAAAATGGCCAAAAATAGAGTACCTTGTCTTGAAGACAACATTTGAGCAGCATAGTGAAGTGGAGTTGCATTGTGAATGTCCATGGTTGACGCATTAGCTCCATTCAGTAAAAGAAGAGATAGAATTTCAGACTCACCGCATACTGCATGAAGAAAAATAAAAATAACAATTATTTTAATCTTTATGACCATTTGGTCTCAATTATTTTTTTGGGTGGTCTTTAAAAGGTTCATAAATCTGCTCCAAATAAACATTATGACTTTTATTTTTTACAACGCATGCATATTCTTTATGTATATCAACTGACCCGTGGCCCAGTGAACTAGAGAATGTTTTTCATTGTCCAAGCAGTTTATATTCGCTGCAAGAAAGATTGAGAAAAAACAAATTCAATAAAATGTATTTTTAACAAACTGTACGTCACACTTGATAGCTGACATTTTGAGACAAAGAGGCAGCCTTTGTTATTTTTAGTAAAACCAAGTACTAATTAATTATCAATTTAAATAATTAATTAATATGAAAGACTAATTTTTTAAAAAAACCTTTGGCATTGATTAGTATCTGAACACCGTCCCGATTTCCATTTATGACGGCAAGGTGGAGACCAGTGTGACCTAAATAGAGTCAGTATTATTTTTTTTATTCAAAGTACTTGCAAATAGCACATGTTGTTTACATACTCTTGAAAAAAAAAGTTGTAAACATGTAAATAAATAAAATATTCATGAATTTACAATTTTCTTATACCTTCATGGTCTACTGCATTCAGCTCAAAGTCACCTAAACTTGTTAAAAGCTCCAAACAATCTGTGTTCCCATTTTCCGCTTTTTAATTAAAAATTAAAAATTATTTTAATTTGTGATTGACAATTTTGTCCCGTAAAGTTAAAAAAAGTAAATAATTATTTTGTCGGGATTATTTTTATCATAAAAATATGCTTATTTATAAAAATAAAACAATGTCAAGTCCTGCTCTTACCTATATAGTGAAGGGCTGTCCTGCCTACTCGTGACCTTTCTTTGCCGAGGGTTCTCTGTGTAACATATCCATTTTTATAAAATTATAATAAATCATGTATTATAAACATGGCTAGCATAAGTACTATGGTACAATGCATTAACCCTGATTATTTTGCCCTTGTCTAGACAAAATTGTGATGGATGACAGTTTAAAATGAGTACACAAGTTTTTGATATACAATTCATACAAATTGGAAAGAGAGAGAGAGGAATTTGGGAATGAAAAACTCTTTCTCTTAAATCAAGATAAAAATCATGGCTAATTATATAATGAATTGTTTTTCCTAACTTTTATATAAAAATAGAGGGGCGTAAATGAAGGTTTAAGAATTCAACTCAAAAAGATTTATTCATGGCCATTTATTTGACAAGGTCTTGAACTAAATAAAAATATTAAATATAAATCCGCCAAAGACCTTGGTTTAAATATTTTTCCAGAAGCCAGAAATATAATAATTATTTGCTCTCCATTGTGCATGACTTGGGACTTGGTACATTGTACAATTGTACTAGGTACATGGCTAGGTACTACTGGTGAGTAGTCGTCCAGTTGTTTCCGTGTATTGAGAATTTTTTTTAGTTCAAGGACGTACAGCAATCATATTTTCATGAGTAAGTAATTAATAGCGTGTCAGAGAATCCCTCCCGTAAAAAAAGGATTTTTTTGTACAAAAAATACAAAAGAATATCTCTGTACTCTGAACTTTAAGCTTGACCCCGAGTATCTGTAAATTAATGATAAAAATTTATTTAAATAGACAACCTTAGTCAACAGTTGATTGACGCTGGAGTAGTCCTCTTCATGTAAGGCTTTGATGAGATTATTTAATTCGGTTCTCTTGGTAAAATTAGCATTATTCATGGTGATGGTGGCCTGTTGTTGTTGGTAAATAGTGGTGGTGGTTGTAGCCATTGTACTCTCTCCGAATCCAAACTTTTTTCTTAATGTAATTGTTTTCCCTTGAATTGTGAGTTAAAGATGTATGGAAAAATCGTTAGTCGGGGTTAGGATTCCAAGTTGTAGTGTTGTGACGTCATGTTGCTCAAATGACCTTGTCACAGATCTAACCAAAAAACCTAACCAACTGAATCGATAGTCTCTTGGTGTGAACCTAATGTTTCAGGTGCCCCCGGGTTTATCTACCACGTCGTGGAAGGAGATAATCAATTTGCACTTTTTGGACAAATATTTTCTTCAATTTATTTGATGGACTTTATTTTTTCTTGGTTTTGGTCAAAAAATAAAAATTTGTCAATTCCTCGACTCTATTTCCAATAAACCTTCTCACTCTCAACTCCCAAATTTTTTTCAAGGGAGTCAAAGTACAAATGAGAAAATGATTTCTCAGGTAAACGTTTTATGAAGATGGAAGAATGGAAATTACAATTAAAAATAAATTTTATTTTTCACCACATCATGCAACAAACACAACTTCAACTGTCAAAAATTTAACAGTAAACTTTTTTTCTTGAACAAACACCAAAAAAGCACAACTTTTTAAGTTCAATGGAATTTTTAGCACCAAAATTTGACAAAGGAAGCTTTTCTTAATTTAAAATAATTCTTATTCTCTTGTTAGTTGAATCACATTTAAACTAAATTGAGAGTTAACCATTTTAGAATAGTTTTTAGTAGAGTTTTCAAATAAATAATTTGTAGAGTAAAGAGTTTTGAAAACCATTTTTTATGACAATTCACTGCCAAAGTTGCTAACTAACTAAAAAACACCAAAGCAAGTGTTTGGAAGTAAATAGCGACTCTGCCCGCAATTGTGAGACTCAATAGAATTATTATGACTCGTTTCTCGGGTTTGTTTACCTACCCGTAGCCAGGAGACGGTCTCAATAATTCTGAGAAGGTAGGCAATGTACATGTACTAAAGAACCATATAGAGTTGGAATTGCTCAAACTGCACTTGTATTTAAAAAATTCATGTCATAGCTCATATTTTCATTCTTTTTTATTCTACACGGGCGAAATTTTCTCCCCTTCTCTCAACAGTTCCCCGGGTTTCTCACTCTCACTCTCTCAAATTATGTGATATGACCCATATTTTAAATGTTTAACCTACTTTGAAACAAAAAACAGTGGAGTGAGAGAAAGCCAGCTTGTTTTATGGGATAGATTGTATAATATCGTATTGGTTTAGTTTAAATGTTACATCAAGATATATATTTTTTTTGCCTCCATATTGTTCTGCTGCAATTTTCTCTGTTGCTCATTTCTCCATCAAATCCATCCATCAATATTATTCTTTTTTTTCTATTATAAATAAACGAGACACCCAAAAAAGACTCACAATGGAATTTTTATTGTGACGTTTCTTTTTTGTGGCTTATTCTTCTCCTATTTTTTTCGGAACAACAAAAAGTCTCACAACAACACCCTGTTGCAAAAAAATGGTAAAAAAACTTGCATACACTTTTTTTTGTAAATACTCAACCAGTCTTTTCTAATATAAAGGCCAAATTGTACAATATGTGTATACTGTAATGTATAATGTATGATAAAGACACAAAAGGTAAAACTGCATTCTTTGTAAAATATAATCCTCATAAATTGGCTAATACAATTTCTCTCTCTCTCATGTATTATTAACATGTCAATATTTTTCTCACGATTTCTCTTAATTCTTCTTTATGTGTTGTCTCTATTGAGCTATCAAAATCAAACTGTCATGGTCTCTGGGGTCTATCCCAATACGAATGTGTTCAAATATTATATATACATTAAATATATTACAAAAAAGACCACAATTATCTGTATTACAAACAGAATTTTTGAGCATCTTGACAAATCATCAAATCTGTCCAATTATCTCGTCTTTTTATGTACATTATACAACAATTTTTTCTTATCATGATGATAACTATTTTATACTTGTGACTCGAAGCGTCTTCAAATTCCCAACAATTTCTTGTGATATAATCTACCTTAATCAAATTTTTAATGAAGGACGAATAAGAGAGAGAAAGAGAGAGAGAGGATGGGTATAAAAATAAAAATGGAAGAATAAAAAGGAACATGAAGTACTGAATACATAGTGAGTGCTACCTACTCACTGAGTAGTTTTCATATTGACTACCCAGAAGGAGTTTTTTTGTCTGCCAAAAAAATAAAGATAAAAGATTCCATATCTTCTCTTTATTGAAATAGGGAAAGTGATGGAGGAGAGAGGGAACAAATTTTTATGACAATCACATGGTAATTTATTAGGCAAGTAAAAGACATGCAAATTAATCGTCACACCAGAGACTCCAAAGTGAATGTCTCACAAAGTTTAAAGAGTCTCCTCTTGACTCCCTACATTTTACTTGCTGCTCACTCAAGAGAATGTCTTTACAAAAGTTAACAAGCCACAATGTATAATAATTATATTCCCCCACTCCTCCTCTACATACATCTTCACCATGAGCTTTTTTACACACACAATTTTTTTTATTTATCCTAACGGCACCTCAATCCTCTTGAGAAGACTGTTACTTTATCTTTGCAGAAAATTTTAATACATATTGTTTAGTATGTACTTTGGTAAAAAGTTTTTCTCCTAATTACATTCATAATTTTAATGATGTACTCTCTGTTCCTAATGAATGGAGAATATAGCCGAAAAAAAATAATTCTCTCTCTCTCTCTCGCTTATTCATTGAGACTTGAAGTACTCTCTTCTTTTTCTTGTTATTGTTGTTGATTGACCTCAAGCACAAAATATTTTTCATTCTGGCTCCTCATCTCTCTCTCTCGCTCTTCTCTGCCTTCGTCTTGTCTGTCGCTGTCTCTCTCTGGCAAGTTGAATTGTTGTTAGCCTCAAGGAATTTACACGCACATAGAAAGTTTTTGTAGTTTTGTAGTCGTAGTGAAGAGAGGAGATTATAAGTTAGTAGGCCAAAACATGTGGTTCTTATTTTACAGTACAGTCACATTTCTATTCCTACTTTATCCGGGTACATCGGGGGCAGTTGGAAACCTGGCAGGTAAAATTATATACTTTTCTTATCTCTTACTCTCCTCATCTAGTTCAAGGTACAAAATAATTTTATTGTGACTTAATTTCCTCTTTTCAATTAATTTCTCTCTCTCTCTTTTTTTTTCTCTACTCTTAGTGAATAACAAACAATGCGAATATGGCAAGTCAGAGAATCAAGAGTGGAACATGCCGTTCCTTAAAGCGGATAGTGGTAAAAAGTTCTACGTAGCACATTTTTTTAAGGTATTATTTTTATTTATTTATTACAAGTTAGAAAATCTCTACGAGACCAACATGTCATGAATAAATTTTTTTTGAGTACAATACTGCGCGAATTAGTAGTAGCGAATTTAAAAAATTTTGCGTGCGTGCGTATCATTATACAGTAATGATATAGGATGGAGAAATATGTCAATTCATTTGTTATAATTTTTTGCTATTGTAATTTGTAACACAGGCTAACTGGTATAAGGCGAGTCAGTATTGCAGGTAAACTAAATATAAATTAATTATGTATTTCTCGAAGATCTTCTTAATTATTGTTTACTGGCAGTACTTAAATACTATGAAATGACTCTTTTTCTACAGATTCCATGGACTACACTTAGTATCCATAGGTAAGATCATTGTAGTACATAAAGTTTTTCAGTTGCGAATTGATATTTAACTTCAGAATAAAAATATTCTATTTTGTAGTGAATCTCATAATAATTTATATTTATTTTTGTCAACTTTTAGAGTCAAAAGAAGAGAATAATGTTCTAGAAAAATACATTCAGGATGCCGGTTAGAATTTTTTTGTTCAGAATTTATCTTAATTTTATTGTTATTAAATATCAACATTGAAATTGATTGACAAGTTTAATGATAAAAAATTAGGGCTTGGAAATGAACATTTCTGGACGTCAGGCACAGATCTCGGGGAGGAAGGAGCTTTTCATTGGTAACGTTATACTTAAGTACTTCAATGTAATAAGAGGAGAGCGTGAATTTATGATTAAGGTGGTCTTAATTTTGGCATGCATAATTTTCATCTTAATAATTCATGTAGGTTTTCAACGGGAAAGCCCATTACTTTCACCAATTGGAATGCTGGTAAGAATATAGGATTTGTTTTTTTAAATTGAATAGGTTCACAAAAATTATTAGAGTATTAATTCTTGTGCTTATTTTCTGGTTATTTCAGGAGAACCAAATAACTTCAGGTGAGAAATGTGTTTCACATGTAATTATTTATAGGTACAATTAGTCCATAATGACCCCATGAAATACACAATGTCGGCCCAACTATAAACGTTCTAGTTTTAGTGGTGCTGTCATTCACTGGCTCATAGGATTTAAAAAAAAGTTATTATTTACACGGATTGTTCTAAGTTTTGAAAACTTTACAATGGAAGGACAATGTTTTTTTTGTTGAAAACATTATTTAATTACTAATCCCGATGTCTTAATTTTTTAAATATGAGTTCACAACTACCACCAAGGAAAAAATGTGTTTTGAAAGTCCTCAAAAATGCTCTTTTTTCATTCGACTTCTCTGTCATAAAATTTGAGGTTATGTCAAGTCAAGTAGATCAAAATTGTCAGAAAGCTACCTACTACATAGTTTTTTGAAGTGCAATAAAATCGGCTAATGATTCAAATTTTAATTGATAAATTTAATTAATATTTTACAGGTATGAAAATGGGGAAGAGGAACATTGTCTAGAATTATGGAACCGGGATGGAAAAGGACTCAAGTGGAATGACTCTCCTTGCTCAGTTCTGGCTTATTTTGTGTGTCAATATTAATTTTTTTTAGTTGAGATTCTTTTTTTAAAACCATTTTTTACATTTAAAAAAAAACTACATACATGTTCTGTGACAATAAATAATTGTGCCATGCAAAAAGATAATAAAATAAAGATGCCATTGGACTGCCAGTAAAAATAACCAAATGATAGAATCCTAGCACCATTCATTGTCATGTCACGGGCATCCGGGCATAAGGTCTATCGAAAAGTTTACTTGCTGTGTCATATTCAACGAGACGCTTTGTCACTCTGTGGGTCAGTCATAGTCTCAGGGTCTGTCATAATGTGGAGTGGAATGGTCACCATGACGATAGATGAAAATTCTGGTCAGGGAATGACTGAACTTTGATCTTTCCCTTTGATTTTCATGCATTGAAAAAAACTAAGCAGTGACGTTGTTGTTGGTGAAAGACTTTGCTTTTCATGAGCCGCATACATTCAAACACGGGCAGAAAATTTTCATTTTATTTTCATTCCCTCCCAACTATTTTCGTCCACAATGGAAGAGGAGACACTGGAAGTTGAGAATCAACCTGTCTACATCTCTATTGAAGGTAGTACTTAATAATATTTCCATTTCATAATTTATCTAGGAAACATGGATTTACTCTGTGTCATTGTCATTATAATTAGGTATTTTTGGTTGTTTATCACCAAACTCTGACACTGAAAATGATGGTCCAACTGAAAAGAAAAGAGGGAGGAGAGGGGAGTCTTCAAGGAAACAAAAAGGATCATACTATGATGACCCAGATTGGGAATATGCTGATGCAGAAGCAAAGTCAGATGAAGAAATGGATGAAACTCCTGCTCCCTCCAATTTGACACAACACGTTGATAATGTGTCAATGTTGGAGGAAGGAGATGGTCAGTTAGTGGCCTTGAGTAAAAAACAATTGAATCGTCTTGCTGCCATGGACATTTATCCAATTCCGAGTGGTGGTATTGGAACTGTGAATGCTTCCTTGTTCAATCCAATCACGGTAATTTTATCTTTTGACATTTTTTTATAAGCTATGATGAAATAAACATAAAGCCAGTAAATGTCACACGAATGTGATTATTATTTGTTATAACAGGTTAAATGGCTCATGAAGAATTTTGAAACTATTGAAGGATCTAGTCTACCCCGTTTTCTCGTTTACAATCATTATTTGCTCCATTGTAAAAGTCTCAATATTAACCCAATTAATGCAGCATCATTTGGAAAAGTTATTCGATCGGTGTTTCTTGGACTGCAAACTCGACGTCTTGGGACTCGTGGAAATTCAAAATATCATTATTGTGGTATGAGAATTAAACCAGACTCTCCTCTTCTTAATATCAGTGTAAGCGAGTGTGAGAATCGAAAGACAAAGGGAAATACCCGAGGAAAAAATAATGGCAAATCAGCAGCAACTTTATCATCCTCAAGCTGGACTTTAAAACGATTTGAAGAATGGTGGACAACATTTACACTGGATTTATCTGAGGACTTCAAGATTCTTCATGCAAAGACACTTCAAGATGTGATGACACCATTGGAATCTTCATTTAATACAAATATATTGTACTATTCAATTCAACGGATGTTAAAAGATGAAGGAAAAATGAGTGCTCTCTTGTCAGCCCTGAACGAAATTAATTTTGAGCAAGTCGACAATCAAGTGCGTTGTTGTGCTTAAAAATACTAAAATACACAATTATTGTACTTGTACATAACATTATTCTTTCACATTATAATCAATAGGTATACAAAAATACTTTGTTAATGGTCGGGATTGTTTTTTTGGGGTACTTTTAGATTTCTTGGGTGAACAATGACAACAAAAGCCCTGATGGAGAGAAATTGAAAAACATTTTATCTCAACCAGATCAACTACAAATCCTTGTATTATGGATTGAAGATATCGTGGAGGAGAAGTTATCTTCTAGTTTATCCGTCGCTGAGGTCAAAGTAAAATTGCAAGAAGTACTTCTGGATATGTCTTACTATATGTACGTGTGACCTGGTTTTGCTAAATATTCATATACCTATACCATTTAAATTAACATTACTGATGAGTATAATTAGATTGCTGTCTAACAAAATCATTTTGTTTACAGGACATATGTAAGGAAAGAATTAATTTTTATCAACAAAGACAGTTTTGGGACCTTTAGTTGTATGCAAAACTTTGTTTTAGAGTATCTAAAACATTTTACACATATGCGGATTGGAATGCACGTCAAATTGAGTAAAGATTAATAATAAATAAATAATAACAAAGGGGACTGGGTTGTTCTATATCGATGAACTCTCTACAAGTTTATGAACTTTGCCCTACTCTTCCCTAAAACTTTAAATTCTACTCATTTCCGTTTATAAATATTTTAGCTACAACGTGTCCTAGTAAAACAGTAAATTATGTGTGTGTACATGAAAAGCTTAAGTTATATTAAGTTATTATATTATTTACTGAAATAATAATTGTTAATGTTTCTAAAAAAAGAAAAAAGAGGATAAAAATTTGTTTACATTATTAATTGAAATTTATTCCATAAATTGACTACAACAGTTTTTACTAAACTTCCTGGCACAAGCCAATTAGCGCCTCATACTTACTAACACTGAAGATGTTTTAATTATTATATACAATATACTCAATTTTTTGTTGAAACTCTCTGAACTCCCAGGACTTAATGGGGGATAGCTGGACCACCTCGGTATTCATCCAAATGGCTGAGGACCCAAACGGGTGTTGCAAACATGCAAAATGTGATCCAGACTGTGCAACCAACTTTTTGCTTCATTTTAAAAAAAGACAAAACATTATGTTAGTACTTGGTCACTTTTTCTAAAAACAACAAAACAATAAGTTTTCTTACCGCTGTCGTCACCTTTCCCCGTGGTGGCCCGATGATTAGATTGCTCTCTTGGTTTGGAATATGCGTTCTCATTGGAACCCTGACCAAACTGTTAGATTGACAAAGCCTTCTTGCAACAGTCCCAATCATTGTTGATTAGTTTTATTTATTTTTTTCCAGAAAAGAAGAAGAAAAATGACGAAAAATCCGTTTGAAATCCGAGCTCAGAAATGTGGGTCACCTGACTTTTCGTCAAGGATGTCTCTTCCTTGTTGTCTTTTCTGTCTAAAATGAATTCTATGATTTCTATGATCCTTGATTAACCTAGTTTGATTCAATGAATGAATGCACATATGAATTTAATAAAAATGAATGCATTGTTTGGAAGCAAGTATTTTTTAAGTTTAAGCAATTTAATAAATTCTTTTTATGTATTATTTTGGAAAAATATTGGACGGTAAATCAAGTCCTTGTTACATAAATATATTAAATAGTAGGATTGCTTTGAAGTTTTTGAGCACATTTTTCAGAAATTATACATAATATGTAATTACATATTATTATGTAGTTTATAGTGTGTAAAACAGCAAAGGAAAATCAAAATACCCACTAAACGTCTACGGTAATATTTAAATGAGCACATTAAACTTTTATCATAAAAGTATCCAATAAATAAGACAGACAAATAAATCATCAATTCATTTCTCGATACTACCACCATGAACTTAAGTACATAAAGATTTCGTATTTTTTGAACACAAAATGTAATAATAATTTATAATTACAATAATTACAATACATACTCTATAATAAAAGCGTCCCTGTCCGGAATGCAATTAGTCGAGAGCTCCTTTTTTTACCTTGCAATCACCTGGAA